>JALDNG010000094.1:572500-665000 GCA_024349245.1 Neodontobutis hainanensis | reverse complement strand
CAGGGTGGACCCTCACACGGCTGGCTGTTGGTTGGCTGGGATGACTGGTTACAAAGCTTTAACTCCATCGAACAGCGAACCTCTCGAGTGCGAACTCCTATAGAGCTGCAGCGGGCCGAGCACTAGAAATCACAAACAACAACTGATCAGTTTTTGTATATTTTAAAATGTCTTTCAATATAAAGAGTCACAATGTAAAATTAAAAACAGATTGTTTTAATGTTGGATTCATGTACTCCTTTCTTTCACCAAATTAAACACTGGAATTACTTGTTCACAAGTTCACAGACCAACTCAATGGTTAATTAATATACACATTAGGATTAAGTGAGTGAGCTCTCATGTTATGCTCTTATGTAACTTAATTTTAATCAAGGGTGAATGCTAAACTTCATAAAAACGTGAACTTTGAACTATGACGTTTTTCATTGAGACATCATTTCCATGTGCAAGCAGCAAAAATCTATTTGCATGTCAAGAAGAGCGCAGAAAAAACAAGAGAAAAACAACACTAAGGACTGAACAGTATTGTTTGAGTTGGAAAAGGGTAAAAGCCGCCCACTGCCTCAGTCTCAACCAGAGAATAGTATACTCAACCAACGCATTTGTTCTGAAACTCATGTTCTCTCATAATATAATCATAGAAATGGATTTAGTGTATTAGAAAGTAAGTCACCCGCCTGCAGGAGAATGTGCGGAGGGACAAGGCGACACAGAACCACTGTATGCCGTTCGTTTGCTTCTTGTAAAGTCCATCATCGCAGTAACTTCAAAACCAAAACATGATTGGGAGCCTAAATAAATCATATTCTTGAATGGATATTTAAATATTTATCTCTGTGGTGAAATGAAAATGATAATATTTTTAACACAGTGAATTAATAGTAAAACATGACTGGGTTATGGTGCCAGCTGTGTGCACACATAAGAGTGCGCAATACCTCTCCCTAGAAGTGTTGTTTGCTAGACAAGAACTGTTTTGCTGAGACATACATAGGCCGGCATGAAGTTCTGTCTTGGTATTGATTGTAATATACTAGTTCTCCAGGTTTCCTGCTGTCAGAATAAGTATTTTCAAGCTATTAGAATACTTGATCTCTGTGGTTATGTTCACATTCAAATTTTAAATATTTTAGATAGTCTTTCTCAGGTTGGTTTATAGAGTTGTTTATATTTTCTCTCAGGTGTGCTGTGTGTCCTGAGACATTGTGGGAGTGTATATATGGCTAATTTGCATAATTGGTTGGTAAATGGCATGCATTTATGTAGGGATTTTTTGCACCCTTCTTGGGCACCCAAAGCGCTTTACATCGTGCTTCCACTCAACCCATTCACACACATTCACTCCTGGGGCAGACAGACAGGGGCGCTGCCATACACACGGAGCATGTGTATGACACAACAGTATGAACAGAGGAGAGCAGGAATCGAACCGCCAACCTTCTGGTTATAGGACAACTGCTCTATCACTGAGCCACTGCGCCCCCAGTTAATCAAATAGCAACTGAAGTCACAAACTGACAAAGTTGTTAAGGAATTTAGAAGGTCATTGAAATATGCATTTTAATGTAGTTTTTAATCTGAATGTCATTGGCAATCACAGAAAATATTCACACATTCCCTTTAAGAAAAAATACTTTTTTAATATTTTACTATTTTAATTGTTGTTATCCCTGACTGAAGTAAAAAGCTGCATATTACAGAATCATACAGTCAGACCTCAAAAGCCTGGAATGAGCAGAACAAAAGAGAGAACTTAAGCAATTGTTTCCCCATAATTATGTTTCAGGCTGATGTTAAGGTATTGTTCTACTAAGGTATTGCGATACTTCAGGTATCGAACCATACTCAAAATTTTTGTATTGTAACAACACCATGCAATACAGCCCAAGAATTTACAGGAAATGGATGCTTTTTGACAAAAAGAATGGGCAGCTTTACCATCTGAGAAAATAAAGAGCCTTATCCAGAACTACCACAAAAGACTTCAAGCTGTCATTGATGTAAAAGGTGGCAATACATGGTATTACGAACTGGGGTATGTAAACTTATGCGCAAAACTGTACACACTTTGGCCTTTAAATATTGGAAAAACCTTGAAACTCCAGCTTTTAAAAGGAGTGCTTTGTTCCTAAAGACTCACAAGTCCCATATAAAATAATGTTGGCAAAAAGACACAATAAGAATGACACACAGAAAGACACATTAATAAACAAAAGAATGAATTAATGACTCAGCATCCTCATGCAGCCAAGCTGATCTTCTAGAAATTATGATTAAAATTAAATAATCCTTTTGTCACTTTGCATTTGATTTGATATTTAGAGTTGACTGTTCATACAGTATTTTTTATAAAATACAGTATGTATGTTAGGGTTAGGGTTACCTACATGTTGTTCATTTTTATATTTTTTTTTCTGTTTGGTCCTCTGTACTGTTTCTTTACTATAATTGTGGGTCAGTCATTTTTATTTAGTATAGTATAAAACCTAAGTTGTCAACTACAATTTAAGCATATTTGATATTTTTACTTTGGGTTGTTGAGCCCCTGTTTACCTCTGACCACTCCGACACCTCCCACTGCGGCCCACAGCTCTGGCCGGAGCACACTTTCCGATTAGCCGGCTTGTGCAGATCATGTGACAGACAGAGGGAGTCGTAGACGGAAGAATCAAGACCTGGGGACAACATCTTCCAACAGCGTACTGTCCGGTACTGAAAACCTTCCCCGCAGGTTCGAGAACACTCACTCCAGCCGCTGGTCTCCCATCTGAACGGGCCACAGTGGCAACACGTAAGCATGGACTTTACACAGTACTTTTTACCAAGTTAACACAGGGCGTTATGACTCAAGACTGTTTGATACAGGTGACCCCTGAAAATGGTTTAAATTTCACAGCTGATAACAGACGCTTGCTTTTTGCTAGCGCTGATTAAAAGTACATCATTTATCCTTTTTTTGATGAATCTTTATCACAAGAGCAAAGACAAGCAATGTTCAAGAAATTGTTGCAGTTTTCCCTTTCAGTTCTTGTTTCTGACCCAAAAACACAAACCGTACCACAAAACACCGGTGGAAACATTGCTTATTTTCGATATTTGATAACAATAGTCAAAAGGTAAGAGAAGTCCAAAATGCCCACAAATGTACCTTGGAGGGCACTCCTTTCCGGTGCAGAACTCATGTGTTGGCTCTGGTCGAGTCAGAGAGTCACAGTAAGTGTCATCCACTTCAGCACCATCGTATCGAACACAGAGTGCATAACTAGTTGTAATACCTAACAAATAATACAGTTTAAAAGTTTATTTACAATAAATACAGTACACTTCATCTTAAAAAGGTATTCTCAATTGTAGGATACAGCCATTTAGATTTTTCTTCTCTGGCCTGCCAGACAAAAAAAAAAACATCTATACCAAAAATACCATGTCAGTAGATTAATGATCATTCTGCCTGATAAAGGCTATGAATATTTATTATATATTATATTTTTGTAAAAATGAAAAAAGCGTAGAATGTATGACTTATTTGTTTGTATGACCCATATTTGCCCAAACTGTTATTGATTTTTCTCCAGTAAATGACCAATATTTGATCTAGCCCACTCGCCCAGGGACAAAAGTTGCATAGCCTTGTTCTAGAAGGATAGACCATCATATGGGTGTCTTGTATCACCTGTAGTGCATGTGGAGCTGCATGGGGCGTAAGCTGACACCTTCCAGCGATATATGTCTGAGATACTAGGAATGTCCTGGTCCAGGCCCACGTCAAAGTCATTACTGAAAGAAAAACAAGATCGACAACTAAAGAGACGTATTTACACCATAGTCAATCCCACAGAATCAGGTAGACTGATGTGAGACAGATGACATAAATGGGCAAATATGATGTAATGGGGTGAATAAGTGGATATACAGACGGTTATAGAGGTGCTTAGTGCCTTTAACCAAGAGGCATCTATTTGACCTGGGTGAATGAGAACCTGTTTTGTACCTCTCACTGTTGGGGGTCTGGACCGCAGACACCTGTTGGAGCTGGACCACGACTCCGCTGTGAGTTTCACTTCCTGATTGTGTTTCTGTTTTCGAGTGTGGGTCCGAGTGAGCAATCAGTGAGTGGGAGTTTGAATATGTCTGATTGAACTGCAGTTCCTCCAATAGCAGGAGGGGGGTGTTGTCTGGAAGAGCTGAGTGAATGCTTGGACTTCCTGGACACAAGAAAAATGTTCTCTGTGAAATACTGCCACAGAAACTACTCCAGAACTTCAAATCCTTCTTACCTGGGAAAGAGAGCAGTAAAGTGTTCGCATCTGCAGCTGACGGATCCTCGACTGAATTAGATGCACTCCCTTCAAGAACACAAGTATTTTTAATACAGTAAAACCACTGCACATTTTTTAGCTTCTCATCGAGAAGAAACTAATTTTATCTATAATTCTATCTTTATAGACAACTTTTTAAATTTTTAACCTTTTCTGTAGAGGACAGTCAGCTTCACAAATAAGCCCTAAACAGGTTTTGTGTTGACTTCAAAAATACTTTAGAAATACTATAGAATATCAATGGTGTTTCTCAGTCATCCAGGACATATTCAAGAAAGGTTTTCAACAAAGGTTTAAAGTAGGGATGTAATGATTCACCCAACTCACGATTTAATTCACAATTCTGATCACAATTTTCTTCTATGAAAGAGAACAAGTGCCCTTTTATTTTACAAATCAGGGCTCCAGACTGCCTTTTTTCATCACAGTCCCCAAAGCCAGTTCCAACAGTCCCTAAGTACATGTTATTAAAAATATACACTATTGTTTGTCCATTTGCAAATTTATAAATAAATGTAAATAAAATGTGTTTACACACAATTTAATTTAATTACAAGGCTAGGTACTTTAAATTTAGTGGATATTAACAAAGTTGATAAAAACCTAAAATCTAAATAAAATCTAAATAAGTGGATTTTAACAAAGTAACTTAAAATCCCTCAACACGTCTGCTTTTGATGGATATAGTCCTGGTTTATTATTTTGTGTTCATTAATTAGTTCTTATTAACTTTTGATGAGACCTAAAACCACTTCAGATCAAACCATGATTATTAAAGTTTGGCATTTATCAGTGCTTTTTCATTTTATTTTGTTTTGATGTTTTGTTTTCAAATTCAGTCTGCTAGTTTATTATTTTTTTTAATGACATTTACATTTACATTTAGTCATTTAGCAGACGCTTTTATCCAAAGCGACTTACAAGTGAGGAAAACAATGGAAGCAATTTCAATAACACAAGGTAACAAAAAGCATAAGTGCACAAAAAATAGTCAGTTAAAACCTAGCACAGCATACAAAGCTAAGGATAGTGTCAGGATCTGTGTTTGTCTGTCTGTGTGCGTGTGTGGCAGTCGGCACACCTGCAACCACTTACAACTCATCAACCTCTGCTTAAAAGAACCAGTCTTCCCTTCACTCAGCGCCAGTTCGTTGTCAACACTACTCCCAGTTAGTGAAGACGTTGTGCTCCTCGTGGTTTTGTTTTTGAATATTCATGTTTTTTGTATTTGAGAAGTTACTTACCTTTCGTGTCGTACTCAGGTGCCACTGCAAGCTCCAGTCAGGGTCCAGCCTTACCTGCTCTTCCCAAGTCTACTCGCCTGCTCCACTGGCGTCTATCCGTAAGCCACCTTCCTGGACCTTCAGCTCGGCTCACCTCCACTCCACGTCGGACAGTTCTCCGAGTCAAATTGTGTTTTGTGACAAATAAACCTGATTACCATTTTTATCAGTTCTGCGTTTGGGTCCTGCTTCTCGTCCCCCACCGTGACAGATAGAAAAGATTTTTTTCTCTTTTTTTTTTTAATTAAAAGGAATTGATAGAAAGGAAGTTAAGAATTCAGTGTTTGTCAGTCAGGTGTTGACAAAAGAGATATGTTTTCAAGCGTTTTTTAAAGATGTCTACAGAATCTGCTGATAGCAGCAGGTAGATCATTCCACCAATGTGGAACAGATCCAGAGAAAGTATGCGAGAGTGATTTTTTTTCCCTTTTTGGGATGGTACAACCAGACGTTGTTCATTTGCAGATCGCAGGGATCTGTTAGGAACATAGGTCTGTGTTAGTGAGTGAAGATATGAGGGGGCGGAGCCAGTGGTGGTCTTGTAGGCCAAGAGCATAGCTTTGAACTTAATGCGTGCATCAACCGGGAGCCAATGTAACCTAATGAAGGGAGGAGTTACGTGCGCTCTCTTCGGTTCTTTAAAGATCACTCTTGCTGCTGCATTCTGGATGAGCTGCAGAGGTTTGGTTGTGCAGGCAGAGAGTCCAGCCAGAAAAGCATTGCAATAATCCAGTTTGGACAAGACAAGAGCCTGGACTAGGATTTGCGTAGAGTGCTCCGATAGGAAAGGTCTAATTTTTCTAATGTTGTAGAGGATGAATCTACAGGACCTGGTGGTGCTGGCAACATGACTTGTGAAGTTTAGTTGATCATCAATTACCACTCCCAGATTTCTGGCAGTGCTGGACTGTGTAATGGTTGATGAGCCTAGTTGAATGGAGAGGTTGTGGCGGGTCTTTGGGTTGGCAGGAATCACTAGCAGTTCTGTTTTTCCAAGGTTCAGCTGCAGGTGATGGTCCTGCATCGAAAGTGAGATGTCACTCAGGCACGCCGAGACACGAGCAGAGATCGTCGGATCATCAGGTTGAAATGACAAGTGGAGTTGAGTGTCATCTGCAGCAGTGATAGGAAAAGCCATGCTTCTGAATGACAGAGCCAAGAGATGTCATGTATATGGAAAAGAGTAGCGGTCCAAGCACTGAGCCCTGAGGCACCCCTGTATTAAGATGTTGGGACTCAGAGACCTCATCTCTCCAGGATACTCTGAATGACCTACCCGAGAGGTAAGACTTGAACCATTGTAACGCCATTCCAGAGACACCCATCGTACTGAGATAAGACAAGAGGATGTGATGGTTAACGGTGTCAAAGGCAGAAGACAGATCCAGTAAGATGAGGACAGATGACTTGGATGTTGCCTTTGTCAGTCTCAGGGCTTCGATGACTGAGAGCAGTGCAGTTTCGGTGGAATGTCCGCTCTTGAACCCAGACTGGTTCTGGTCCAGGAGGTTGTTTCGTGTGAGAAAGGAGGAGAGCTGGTTAAACACAACTCGCTCCAGAGCTTTGGCAGTAAAGGGAAGGAGGGAAACCGGTCTGTAGTTTTCTAACAGTGTAGGGTTGAGAGTGGGTTTCTTTAGTAGTGGTGTGAAGCGGGCCTCTTTGAAAACTGTGGGGAATGACCCAGTGGAGAGAGATGAGTTGATGATGTGGGTGAGAGCAGGCACGACAGATGGAGAGATGCGTGAAGGAGATGTGTGGGGATGGGATCCAGCGGGCAGATGGTAGGGTAGTTAGAACTAATGACCTTGGAAACGTCCGCTTCAGTTAGAGGAGAAAAAGAAGGGAGCAAACATGTATCAGGGGTGTGAAAGAGTTCAACAGGTGCTGGCGCAGAAAACTGACTGCTGATGGCGGTTGTTTTCTTTACAAAGAAAGATGCAAAATCATCAGCTGTTAACTCTGATGAAGGAGGGGGAGCAGGCGGACAAAGGAGGGCAGAGAAGGTTTTAAAGAGAGTGTGTGAGTCAGGTGAGTTGATTAACTTAGAATGGTAGTAGCCGTTTTTGCAGAGGTGACCTCAGCAGAGAAATTAGAGAGGAGAGACTGGTAGGTAGAGAGGTCAGTACGATCTTTTGACTTGCGCCATTTTCTCTCAGCTGACCAGAGGCTGGCACGATGCTCGCGCAGAACATCAAATAACCAGGGGGCAGATGCGGATGTACGGGCTGGTCTAGATGTAAGAGGGCATAGGTTGTCCAAGCAGGATGTAAGTGTGGAGCACAGAGTGTCAGTGGCAGTGTTGGTGTTTAAAAGCGAGAGCTCCTCAAGAGGGGGGAGCGCAGAATAGACGGCAGAGGAAAAACGGGAGGGACTGAGTGAACGCAGGTTGCGTCGGAAAGTGACCAGGGGTAAAGCAGTCGCAGTGTCTGGAAAAGTTAGATTGAGGTTGAGAGTTACAAAGAAATAATCAGAGGTGTGCAGTGGCGTAACCTCAGTGTATTGAGTGGAGCAGGACCATATGTAGATAAGATCTAGTTGGTTACCAGACTTGTGAGTTGCTGATGTGGAGACCCGCTTGAGGTCAAATGATGCAGTCAGGTTCTTGAAATTAGCAGCCTGTGGCTTTTCAAAGTGGATGTTGAAGTCTCCTAATACCAACAGAGGACTACCATCCTCAGGGAAGGATGAAAGAAGCACGTCCAACTCCTCCAAGAAATGTCCAAGCTGACCTGGGGGTCGATAGATAACTACAAAGTGACTTTTAACAGGGTGGGTGATGGTAACAGCATGGAACTCGAAGGAGCAGTTGTCACACGAGGGTGCTAGCTGTTTGAACTTCCATTCAGTAAGGATAAGTAGTCCTGTCCCTCCACCCCTTCCTGTGAGGCGAGGACTGTGGGAGAAAGTGTGATTATGGGAGAGGGCAGCGAGAGTGGCAGAGTCCTCTGGTTTGATCCATGTTTCTGTAAGTGCTACAACTGAAAGACCAGAATGTTGAACAAAAGCGGTAATGAAATCAGCTTTGTTCACAGAAAGTAGAAGAGGCAGTTATGGATGGTGATATAACATGCAGATTGTTATGGTTGCATCTCCTTTTGCGTAAAACAGATGAAAATGTCCGTGTAGAAATGACAGTAGGAATTTGAAAACACATTGAAGAGGAGCAGAAAAGACAATAGACAAGTAGAGAGTAAAGTATGAATAGTAAGTTTTAAGTGCAAACAATTGGTACAAAAAAGTGCAATACTGCCCTGCTCGGTGGAGTCGAGTGCAGGTAGAGTCGATGGTCTTTACTCTCTTAGGTCTTCACGCGATTAGGGCTGCCGCGACCGCTGACGCGGTGGTTCACACCCGTCTGATTCAAGAATTGAATTCAGCAGGTCACGCTTCCAAAAGGCCGTAAACAACTCAAACCAGGCGGCGAGCAGGTGAGAGTGAACGCCAGGGCACCACGTGACAAAGTCGTAGTAATGCACAGAGCGGTTTCTCAGCAATAACACGGCTCTAAGCTCAAAAATGACAAGAATCAAATACACTTACCCAGTTCTGTAGGCTTCTGCTGCCAAGTTGCTTCTCCAATGATTAGTTTTAGTTTAGTTTTTATTAGTTTTAGTTATGGCTTTAGTCTTTTTTGTACAAGAGTTATTTGCCAGAGGCAATATTGAAAAAGTACTGTACAGTGTTATAAAGCTGCTGCTACTGCTCCATCTCAGCTGGACGCTGATGTGGTTAGTTTTTCAATGTTAAGTTTACATAGACTTGTGTCCATTTACATTTACATTTACATTTATTCATTTAGCTGACGCTTTTATCCAAAGCGACTTACATTGTTCTACAGTAATTACCAGTGTTACAGTCACTGGAGGCAAGGTGGATTAAGTGTCTTGCCCAAGGACACAACGACAGTATGAACTGTGGGGAGAGTGGTAATCGAACCCCGTACCTTCTGGTTGAAGTACAACCGCACTACCCACTGAGCTATTGCCGCCCTGCCGTGTCCAACATTGTAAAGAACCAAAGTCCCTTGCATTAATAAATCAGCTGTTTCAAATACAGCTTTTCAAGTGTGTTCCTGAGTATTTACTAACCAGCAGCTATCGGGTCAGCGGTGAAAGTACTTCTGTAGTGTTCTCTGACCTACGGTTTTCTCCATCATGCTGCCCTGGCCTGTCCCTGGGTTAGAGCTTCTATTTCAGGGGGGATGGCTTGGTGTTCTCCATTAACTTATTAAGGTAAGCTAGGTTAGACACCTTGTGCACGCTTCTCAAATGTACTTTCAAATTAGTAAGATTTTTCCCTTTAATAAATTGTACTCATATTTTACCACCTTCCACTGCAAGACACAATCTTTTATCTGACACAGTCATATTCAAAGTAATCCCAAAGAGGCCTCTGCCGTTTTCCCCTGACTTTCGGTATTGCCATGATGCCAGTCGACTGAGGCTATTTTCACACTTGCACTGTTTAGCCCAAAGGAACATTTGAAGCCTTTTCCGTTTGGGTCTGTGTGAATACAAAAGCTTTCTAGAGTTACATTAACAAATTATATAAAAACAGTTGGCCAGGGTCAAAAGATATGCTTTGTTTAAATCAATTTTTTTATCAAGCTCTTCACGTCAGTCTTGGAAACATGTGTGTGTGGGGGAGGTCACTGGGGGTCAGTGTGTTTGGGGTGCGGTAAAAAGCACACTTGTGAACATGAACCAAACTAACTGAAAAATGATAGAATGTGATCTAGTGCGCTTAAAGGCCGGTGCGTGCCAACATGTGTGAAAACAGCCTGAGTCGTGGGGAACAGACTGTGTTCAATTTGAAGTGGAATGTCAGAATTTCTTTTTTGGATTTCTGGTTTGGATCCTGTCAACTCTAAATGGATATACTGTATTTGAGAAGCATTGACAAAGACGAAAACAATGTTTTTTCCTCACCTAATTTTTGTTATTTTGTTAGTTTTTTGTTAAAATAATAACCTTGGATCTAAAACAATAATAAACACTGGTCTTGTGCGTTTCCCTAAAACAGTAGAACTTTATCAAAACAACTCATTTGTTTAACTGTTACCTTTTTATGCATTTACACCTATTATTTATTAATAATAACAAAATAGTAATAACAGTAATAATTAATGTAAGGACCAGAAGTACTTCACAAAGGACCGGATTTGGTCCACGGACCTTAAGTGGGAGACCCCTGGTCTTTACT
This sequence comes from Neodontobutis hainanensis, assembly GCA_024349245.1. Lineage (NCBI taxonomy): Eukaryota > Metazoa > Chordata > Actinopteri > Gobiiformes > Odontobutidae > Neodontobutis > Neodontobutis hainanensis. The sequence continues at coordinate 654,193 of JALDNG010000094.1, read as the reverse complement.
CTCAGTGGCTGCAGCAGAGACTCACAGAAGGCAGCACATGATCCACTCGGAACCTTTATTACATCTCTGTGACAAGGGCCTCAAACAGGTGAACACTTAGTTTAAGACGGGTCTGACTGTGTTATGAAATAATAACTTATGGCTCAAAGATGGATCAGACTCGGGACAACAGCCTCTGTTTAAACTTTAGGCTTTTTGCCAACACAGACTTCTGCTCACATTCTCTCTGTTCTCTGCCGGTGACGGGACATTTATGTGACTTTTCGTCTGTTTTGGAGAAAGATCAGCCCTGTTTTTGTTGCGTGCTCGTCAAGTCCAGCTCGTTAAGTGCGTGGAGCTGACTTGGCCCAGAAACAGTCTGCAAATCTTTTGCTAAAGTGTATTTATTTATGCCGCCACGTCCCTGATTTGAATGAGGATGAGACTTCCTCAATATCAACATCCACACTTGAAGCCGCCACGCTAGAAACGGTTTCCAACAACTTTTTTAAGGCCAGTTTGCAGTAAACAGAGCCATCCTTGTTGTTCAAAACATGAATTGCGATGCAATTCAATCTCAACCGACTTAAAATGTCAGATATGTTAATTGATTTTTAACCGGCTCACGGTTAATCGTTACATTCCAAGTTTAAAGGTGAAGACATTTTCTCCCTCATCCAAGGAACTTTGTTAATTCTGAGTTCAACTGGTAAGAGAGCGGAGTTTAGTTTTGAAACTACTACTAATTGGACAAGAGCAGATGAAAGCTTAAGTTTGGTTTCACTGTTGTTAAGAGTTGAATGGGCAGAGTGAGTGGTGGTGGGGGAGTTGTTATGCTCCTGTGGACGTCATCAGAACTCCATTCAGGTGTTATTGCCCTTTTGGAAAGAAACTGTTTGTAAATGGAGGAAAGAGACCACCTCCTGTTCAGAGGGGGCTTTTTCCATTTTAACAAAGATTGCTTCCTTTACTCCCCTATCAAACCACCAGGCCTTCTGGCCAAGATTGAGACATTGGTTTCCCCAAAGGAATGCCCTTCTTTTTGAGATCGTGTCTTTACCTTCATACCTACATAACATAATGTACAACAAAATATGTATTTGAAAAAACAGTTACTCCTGCAAACAACATTGGAGTATTGTTGCTGGTTTACTGCAAGCTTTCTAAACTCTGCATTTCAAAAAATCTAGATAGCCACACCAAATTTATTTTAGGCACTTACTCTTTCAGACCATAAAATCCCAAAGAGCCTAAACATCTCCTGAACACCGTTTTATCATTCATTTCTAGCTATATTTCCCAGAGACTTACTGTAGTTAACAGGGGCAGGGGGCCCAGGCTCCTCCACATCATTATGACTGAAAATGTGGCTGGTGACGTCTGCAGGTCTGTAGACCAACATGGCTGCAGGTGGAGGAGGGCTAGGTGTCCTGATTTCCCACATCCCTACTTCCCCCTCTGGCTCCTCCTCCTCTTCCTGTGGCTTGACATTTGATTGGTCATCGGATCCCAGTTTGATGTTAAACTGGTGACTTTGGTTCATTAACCTCTGCTCCACTCCCAGATCTTTAGTTAGCTCGTGGGAGTGTGCGGGGTCCGTGGTGATGTCATCTGCGTTACCGTGCTCACGTGAAGCGAGGGGGACCGTGTACTCGTAGGTGATGTGGGGTAGCTTTCCGTTGAGGTTATAATACTAAGATAATTCGGAAAGAAAATAGAAGTCTGAGATGCTTCTGTGTTTGAAACCACTGCCAATCATAATATCAATTGTCACTGTGCAAATTCAGAGTGTGAAATTAGTATTGTGACCAAACAAAAAAGTTCAAGAAGTCCTGGTTTAGTTTTTACCAATCAATTTTTTCAGAGAGATGAATGATAACACAAACTTTTCTTTCACTTATAGTTAGTGGCTGGGTGAAGCCATTATTTGTCAAACAATTGTGTTTACTCTTTTTAAATCATAATGACAACAGAAACTACCCAAATGACCCTGATCAAAAGTTACATAACCCAGTTTCTAATACCATGTATTGCCACCTTTAACATCAATGACAGCTTAAAGTCTTTTTTGGTAGTTGTGGATGAGGCTCTTTATTTTCTCATATGGCCAAACTACCCATTCTTTTTGGCAAAAAGCCTTCAGTTCCTGTAAATTCTTGGGCTGTCCTGCATGAACTGCACGTTTGAGTTCTCCCAAGAGTGGCTCAATAATATTAAGGTCAGGAGACTGAGGCCAGTCCAGAACCTTCGCTGCTGTAGCCAATGGCAGGTCGACTTGGCCTTGTGCTTTGGATTGTTGTCATGTTGGAACGTTCAAGTACGTCCCATGCGCAGCTTTCGAGTTGATGAGTGCAAATTTTCCTCCAGTATTTTCTGATAACATGCATTAATCTTTTACTGTACCTTTGTAGCTCACATATTCCCAAAACATCAGCAATCTACCTCCATGTTTCACAGTAGGAATGGTGTACCATCATAGGCCATTATAGGCCTTGATGACTCCTCTCCAAATGTAACGTTTATGGTTGTGACCAAAAAGTAACATTTTTGTCTCATCACTCAAAATGACTTTGTTCCAGAAGTTTTGAGGCATGTCTCTGTGCTGTTTGGCATATTGTAAGCAGGATGCTGGCATTTGCGTAGTAATGTCTTTCTTCTCAACCATGCAGCCCATTTTTCAACAGCCACACCACTTTTTTTCAGAGAGTCCTGTATTTCAGCTGAAGTTATTTGTAGGTATTTTTTTGCATCCCAAACTGCTATTTTTCTGGCACTTGTGGCTGAATTTTTTGTTGGTCGTCCATGACCAGTATCCATAATTTTCCACTTCTGAATTAGAGATTGAACACATTAGAGATTGAACTCTGCTGAACGTCGGCATTCTTAAATCCTTGGATATCTTTTTATATTCCTTTTCTGTTTTATTCAGTTCAATTATCTTTTCCCACAGATCCAATGACAATTATTTTGCTTTCCCTATGACTCAGAATACAGAAATGTAAGTGCTGCCCTGGATGAAAGATGCAAGGGTCTGTCAGAAGCCCAGAAACTTACTGACCTTTTATACACACCCACATACACTCATTACAAGCAAACAGATCATAGGTAAGGATGGTTAGCTTTAGCTATTTAAACTTGTGTGCATGTTATCAGAGCAAAATCACAAGGGTATGTAAACTTTTGATCATGATCATTTGGGAAGTTTCTGTTGTCATTACTTTTTTTAAATTATAAACACAGTTGTTTTACAATAAATAGCTTTACCAAACCACTGATTGGAAAATTTTTTTAGTGTTATCATTCATATTCTCTGAAAAATGGCCAAAAAACAAAAAAATTGTGCTTATAAGCACTGTATTTGTCAAAAATTTGAGTTGAATTGATGAATGAACTTTTACAATTTCAAAAGCACCCCCCTCAGTTCTAGCCTATATGCTATGCCTATAATATATGTAGAGAGCATTACCATAACGTTTAGTCCCTGCAGTGTGGGCCCTTGAGCTATGATGTACTCCAAACCCTCAGAGAACACGCTGCTCGGACGTCTGTATTTAAACACTGTTCCTGCCACACGGAAGTTTTGGGGGTTGTCAAACAAAGTGTTTCCGTTGAAAAAGAAATGACCGGCTTCATCTGACAGTGCTACAAGAACAGCAAACGTTGCATTAAAGAATGTTTGAGAGAAAAAACTAAGACTTAGGCCATCATCATTATTGGTAATAAAATGCCATGAAAAGCCATTAAATTTTTAATAAAGAATCGGCATATGGCATTTAATTAACTCTTTTGCACACACATGGAATACTACATACAACTTGTATGGCTTTATAACATATTTAGTTATTATTCAATGTATTGACCTTAAAGAAGTGGAAGTTCTCACCCAGGATGTTCTCTGTTTTGTGTCGTTCAATGATCTGAATGTCTGTGGCTCCAGGCGGGATATTGGTGACAAATACATAACCTGATCACAAAACATTAACATTTACAACATGGAGAATTCTTTTGTATTTAAGGACATTAAAAAATGAAAAACATTCAAAATACTTATTAATTTCAATTTCACGTGCTAGCCTACATTTTTTTTACTTTTCATGAGACATAGACAGTTCTCTTGTTCTTAAATGTACTGTAGTATTGAAACTGCTGAGTGTGAGTGTGAGTGTGTGTTACCTAACTGTGTGAGTGCCTTTCTGTAGGATCCAGAAATGCGCTGGCAGGACGTCCCGTTGCCTCCACAAACCCCACATCTGTCCACAGTCTTGGTGCTGTACAGCTCCCCGTCACAACCTACAGGCTGGAGGAGAAGTGTTGCGCATGGTCACAGACAAAGAAGCAATTGGAGCTGCTTAGAGCTAACTGGACAGTATGATTCAGTTCACACTTTTAAAAAAGGTGTTTCTTTTGTCAAAAGGCCCCTTTACAGATTGGGTCAGTACTACACAGTTTGGTTCAGTAACCCCTAATAAGTTTAAGGTTTCAGCTGTGCTGTGTCCAGAGAGTGGTGTCTGCTACGTAACCTGTTACATCACAAAAGATTAACACATATAGATATTAATTATATCTGAGTCAAACTTTCCAAACTTGGATGCGCTGCCATTAATTTAGATGAGAGAGAGTAAATCCCAATGTGTAGTCAAATTAGAGGCAGGAGGTTTAGCCATATTTTGCTGCAGTAAACATTAGACTGTTTAGCTCCACATTTTGGGGTACAGTACATATTGTGGGGATCCATCTGAGCCCATTTGGCAATGGAAACATAACCATGCTAAAGCAGCCCGTATTGTTCCAGTTGAAACACACCTAAGGAGTACACCAAAAAACCCCAATAAACGTTCTGTATCATTTGGACAGCCCTCTAAATTATATGCTTATATTGTTTATGCAGTGGACTCCATACCACAGTCGAAAGGTAAACAGTTTCAGAGGTTATCTATAAACAAACTGATTTGACCTGTACTAAATTAAATAAGTTCTCAAAAGTTCTACTTGGTTTTGTTACCTGACACGTGCCCTCAATACAGACGCCATGATATTTGGTGTCCCGACAGAAGGTGCCGTCATGTGCTAGGACTAGAAGCTGCCGCTCTCCGCTGATGGTGGTGCACTGGAGGTCACAGGGCTTATTGGAGATACTGATGTAATCAGCTACAAATGTGATGACACACAAAAAAATTAAATTAAATATCCTCTTTTAAAGTTTACGTGACAGAACTACTTTTGTGTCAACAACAAGGAAAATTTAGTGAGACTAACTGAGCCAAATTAAACAAGTGCCTTAACAAACTAATGCAGTGTAAATTCAGACTACATTTAAGCTTATGTTAGTTAATGGTACCAGGTATGGCTACACAATATTGGGAAAATATTCGATTTATGAAATAGACATAGTAATGGCTAATGGAGTTCTTTATGCAGCAGTCAGTTTAGATGGCAGTCTCATAAAAGGAAATGGCAGGCAACTTGAGGAACTAATAGAGAGGGCTGGTTCAACTATAGGTATTAGTTTGGAGACTCTGGTTGAAGCAGTGGAGCAAGAGAAACACAATAGGATGGATGCTATAGTGAACAACATGGACCATTCCCTGCATTAGGCTTTTTAACAACAAAGAGCAGCCTGAGGACATTTGAGGACAGAAAACCACAATAACTCCTTCTTCCCGACTGTAATAACACGCTATAGTCAATTCTTATATGGAAAAGGAAGTCTGAATCAAATAAATGTAAACTTTTTAATTAATATAAATCCATTAACTGAATTTCTCCTTGGGGATGAATAAAATTGAGATGAATTTAAAAAGTTCAATTGAATTTAAATATGTTGTAGAGAAACGCTCTGAACAAGCTTTCACAGGTCAAAACCGGAACTTATCTAAGACTAAACCACAGCTAAACCAGGACAAAATCTAAGGTATATACCAGAACGTTTTGAAGTTTTTATTTCATTGCACTATAGGTTGATTTAAGGCTCTAAGTCAACATTATTTATTAGATTGTCATAATGATGATTTTTACAATTTATGATTTTGACCAATGCACTGTCTTGCAGTGTATTAGCAAACCTTTCAATGTTTTACTTATTAGTGGCCTATAAAAGTCTATGGGTAATTATTTTTTTAAATAACTGATGCCTTGAGCTACTGAAGGTTAAAACCTTTTTACCTGGATATAGTGGAATCCACTGAAAGTATCTTCTACCAAAAGCTTTAGAGTTGAACTGTGAACACTGGTGCTGTTTGAAGCTTACACTGGGGCTTGCACAGGGCTAGGAAAAAAAAAAAAAACACAAACTAGTGTATGGAGCAGCAGAGCAATGACGTGAAGGAAGGACTGGAATAATATAACAATTCACAGAAATCTCACCTGGTTTGGACACAGCTGGTACTTTTTAGGAGAGCCAGCACAGAATGAACTGTTTACATTTTGATTGGTGGACAATCTGAGATAGGAAAAAACATACAATGAGTAAAATATCAATTATGTGGCTTTGTCATAGTTATTTTTTTTTTAATTAAACAAAACTCTTGGTAATTGTATTTGTATTTATTAAATTCTGTTTTTGTACAAGCCTGGTTGATAATAGAATAAAAATCATCACATTGTGATTATTTTATATATGCATTTTTATTTTACCAAGCACAGAAACCGCTACACTAAAATCCATTTAAAGGAAGAAAAATTGCTTTTGGAGCAAATATTGTTATGCGATTAATTACAAACTACAAAGCAAATAATATATATATTTTTTAAATCAAGGGTGTATTAATTAATTAATAATCACAACCACTAAATGACTGTGTTGGACCAAACATGATGATGAAAGCTCCACATCTGAAACACAAACAGATTTCTGGAGCAGAGGGTCCATTAGGCTCACTCAAAGTTTACACTGAGCTGAAGTGTTCACAACCAAAAAATGGGGAAGGGCCTGTACAGCTGCACCAATAGTAAACCGTTTACTCTTCCTGCACTTAGATATTTCACCTAACACCGTTTATGTCTGTGACAATCAAATGTGTTATCATACAAATCAACATCAGTCTTAATGCGATTTTCCTGTAAGTTGGTATTAAATTACGTTGGAGTCATTAGTAGCACAGGGGTTCCTCAAGGTACGGTTCTTGTTCCAGTCCTCTTTATGTTATACACTGCATATTTTAGTTATAATTGAGTCCTGTCACATTCAGAAATACTCTGATGACTGAATAGTGGTTTGTGTCAAAGATGGATAGGAAGAGGAATAAAGGAGCCTCATAGAGACCTTTTATATATAGAGCCAAGAATACAACATTTCCAAAACTAACAAGATGGTCATTGACTTCAGGTGCAATACACCCCTCCAATTCAAACTGTGACCATCAGTGGAAAAGATATTGAAATAGTCTCCACTTATAAACACCTGCGATTGCATCTGGACAATAAACTGGACAGCTCCATGAACACAGATGGACTTTATAAGATAAGAAAGCTATGGTCTTTTAATGGAAACAGTAAAAAAAATGCATATATTTTTATCAGCAGCAAACTGATAATGAGTCATTTCAAAAGGGCTTACTTTCTCAGTTGCAAAAAAGCAAATTCCTACAGTAGTCATCATTCAGCCACAGAATGAGCCATATGAAAAAACAAACTGCTCTGGCCAGTGCTAAACCACCCCCCTCCAATATCACCATGGAGCAAAGGAATGCTCTGACAGCCCTGGAGAAGGATTACAGCATCACCATTCTACCAGCAGACAAAGGAAGATGCTGACTACAAGACCAGTATTAATAGCCTGCTTAGTGAAAACCACCACCTATGAGACACTGAGAAAAGATCCAAAAAGTGACTACAAGAAGAAAGTTAGACTGTCTGGAGAGGCTGGAGAAAGACCAAGTCATTGATCGCCTCTGTACCACAGGCAGTATCCTGGGAATGCCACCCCCTGCATCTATGGCTAGCCCAAAATACTTAAAGTGTAACTAAACCCCTGGTCAGCACCTAACTCTACCTACTGATAATATATGAAAAATGCAGGAAAAGTGGGCAGAGCCCAGCAGAGACAAACCAAGGGCAGGACCTGGGACCTGCAGTGATTAATTGACAGCCATCAGACACGCAAGATGGAGACTGGAGGACTTTGAAGGACTTTTCTCCCCATGATCCAGATGCCTCCTAGATGCCTCCCTGGGGAGATATTCCAGGCATGTCCCACTGGGAGGATGCTCCGGGGAAGACCTGGGAAACGCTGAAGGAACTATGTCTCTCAGCTGGTCTGGGAACGCCTTGATATTCCCTCTGAGGTGCTGGAGAAAGTGTCTGGGGAGTGGGGGAAGATGGGCGTCTCTGCTTAGACTGCTGCCCTTGCAACCCAACCCCGGATAGGTGGAAGAAGATGGATGGACGGATTAACATATTGATATTGATTTTGACGACCTGTTCAAAGGAAGAAGCCACACCTGAACAGAGGTGGGGTCAGGAGACTAAAGGATAATCTCCTGCACTCCCTGAGACATCAAAATGGTTCTGGGCACCATCTTGAACAATGAAAAGGCCCTCTGAGAAGCGATCAGCCACTGAATGAAAAAAGCACTCCTGCATCACCAGCCAAGGATCCTCCACTGGACCACCACCAACACCTCCACCACTAAAATGGACCCTGGACCCCTCCAGTAACATCAACATCTTCTGCGGACCTCACCATCTCTGTCCAATCCCCAGATTCACGAATGGGATTTCCAGATCACCTGGCAATTTTGGTAAAATGTGGAATTAAGATGATACCTCTTACAACTAACGTAACAGGTCACGGGTACTGTCATCATCCTTAAAACACCACCCCCAAAACCACCCAGGAGCACCACTTCTTCAGTACCTAGAGTCCAATGCACCTTTGTCAGACCCCCTCCGCCTCCTCCCAGACCAGTTCCAAAAGCCTTGACTTGCTTCAAGGCTACCATCAGTGATTAGGACACTGAGGGCCTCTGCTGTTCCAGGACTTTTTGTCATAATAAACCACTTATCAATCTGAGGCCCTGGGAGAGAGCACTCCCCCCCAGCTCCATAGCTAAAAGTCAAAAGTTGCAGATTGGAGAAGAGAATAAAAGTTAGTTTGTTTAAATAAACAAATCTTATTCAAATCCCCTGCAAACAGATAAAGTCTGGTCCTGCTCAAACAGACTTGAAACTTGCTCCGTTCAATGTCAGGTCTTTGGTAAAAAAAATATTTTTTAATTAATAAATTTAAAGCTTCAAATAAGCTTGATTTCATGTTTTAACAGAAACATGGTTAGACAGCAAGACTGGAAATGCAGTCCTTATTGAATCCACCCCATCAAATTTCACATTTTTATCCAAAATGCAGGAAAACAGGGTTTGTGCCTTTCTTAGGGATAATATTCTTATACAGAAACTATCACATGGGGAGTTTTCATCATTTGAGTATTTGTCATGTAAAATGGAGTTGAGGTTTTCTCCATCCATTTCATATGTAGTTCTTAACAAACCACCCCTACATGGTCATGATTTTATTGATGAGTTTACTGAAATGCTTTCGGTAAAGAATTTGAACAAATAGTCATATCAGGTGATTTTAATGTGCATGTGGATAATGTTTGTGACAGAAATGCCAAAGAACTTTCTACTATTCTTGATCCTTTGGTCTTTCAGCATGTTAATGAGCCGACTCATAACAGAGGTCACACTCTGGACCTGGTCATTCCAAAGGGTGTTCATATTTCAGATGTCACATTCTTGTGTCTATTTCTATCTGTCCATAATTCCAAAAGTTACTGCTGGACCTACTGTTGTTCAGAAGAGGCACATTAATATTAAAACAAGCACAGTTTGTGGAGGAGGTCAGGTTTGAAAATGCCTCATCAGGTCAAGTTGATGATTTGTTGAATTGTTATACTTCAAGTGTTTTAAATGTTATAGACACCATTGCTCCTGTTAAGTTTAAAGTGATCAGGAAGAGGCAGAAGGCTTCGTGGAGCAATGCTTATTCTAGGGGTGGGCAGAATGACCAAAAATTTATCTCACGGACTAAGTTACTTTATTTCACAGTAGCGGTTTATATCAGGGAATAATATTTTTCAGTTAAATCAAGAAAAGGGACTTGCTTAATATAGTAAATACCACTTTAAAAATAAAGATGAGGCTTTCTCATCTTATTTTATTAATTTTTCTTTTATTTAGAGCATTAGTAGTGAATGAGTGAACTTTTAGATCAACCTCACCATAACAATAAATAGGCCACGTGTGTAGTTTAAAGAGAACTGACTTTTTATTAATATCAGAACAGATTATTAATACTTATACTACGGAGCATTGAAATAAATAAAACTTCAGTAACATAAAACAAATTTTGTATAAAGTATAAAAATGTAAAAAAAAAAAAAAGAAACGACAACTATAAATACTTCCTGAGCAAAAGAAATTTTAAGTCTTTTTGAAACATAAAAAAAAATAATCAAATAAATGTAAACACTTTAATAAATTGAATCAATAAATGCACAGATATTTTTTTTGCCAGCCCGGCCACACGTGGAAAATTTGCCTTGTGCTGCCTCCACCATTCCAGGCGGTTGGGCTCACCATCCACTTCAATTGCCTGTAATTAGCTGTTAAGTTCCATTTCAATGGACTCCCTTTCTGATTGGGGGACAGCTTGCCGTTGGCGTGAAGCAATTTTGAAGAAGCTTCCCAAACTTTTCTTCTGTTTTTTAGCAGGACATTCTGAATTTTCTCCAGCATCTTCAGCTAGTGGCACTGAGACTCCCTCGACAGGCTTTTTAGGATCAGCTGCAAGACTCTCCATCTCTGCTGCAGCTCTGGTCTTCATGTAGTCCACTCGTTCTGCATTTATGTATGTGGTTTTGAAGCGAGGGTCGAGAAGGGAAGCCATGTCTAGCAGCTCCTGGGTAGATTCATCTGCATATTTTTCATTTAAATAGTCAAGAATGTTCACCTTAATGTCCCTGGTGAGCTGCGTGTCATCATCCTGTGGCTTAAGAACCTGTTCATTAAAAAGATAAAACACGGGTAAAACAAGTATGAAACGCTTACATAATGTTCCCCAGACAGGGCATCTATAAATTCTACGAGTGGGCATAATGCCTTATTTACAGATTCAAGAACATTCATGTCTTGCCATGTCAGAGTCAAATGTCTGGTCTTTTTGTCAACTTGCAGGACTTGTGTTAATGGCTTTTTCCTGCTCAATGACCCTTTCGATCATTTGTTGCCTGGATCCCCATCTTGTTGAACTCTCAGTGAAAAAGCTTGTGAGCAGGCAAGCCTAGCTGCACCTGAGCTATGGCCAGTTCACGCTGTCTTTTCCAAGTGTTTGAGAAGGCACTCACAATTTTCTTGCACAGCCCAATTGCACGGTCAACTTGGGGCACTTTTACACCTCTCTCTGTATAAATAGATTAAAAGGGTAGTGGGCAATGTGTAAACATAATGTAGCAATAGCTCATAAATTACACAAGACAAGTAGCATCCATTTAAAATTGTATAAAATGTTTATCTCTATAATTAAGATTTATTAGTAAGATTAATAACATAGGTACTTCCTAATAACAAGATGTATAAATAATAAAATAAAAACAAAAATAAAAGACATAAAGAATTATAAAACTATTATTGTTATTAATTTCTGTTAGAAACTTACCAATGGCTAAATGAAGACAATGAGCAAAACACTGTAACCGCGTCCAGTCATTTAGTTGCAGCGCTTTGCTGTTGTTCGTTGCATTATCAGTTGTGACACAGACTTGATGATCCTCTCGCAATTCCCTTGACTGAAGCACTTCCTTTAAGCTTTGAGCTATCATCTCTCCCGTGTGATCCTCGGGAAAATAGGAAGTCTGCAGACATCTACTGCGCAATGTCCAGTCTTTGATGAAGTGGATTGTTAAGCTCATATATGGCTGTGTAGTTCGGCTTGTCCACAAATCAGTTGTTGTTGAAGTATAAAGCATCGCGAAGCTCCGCTTCCATTTTTTTTGTTGGCATTCTCCATTTAATCGCAGCAACTCTACTTCACTAAAGTGCTTGCGGCTCGGCATTACATATCTCGGATCAAGCGTTTTGATCATATCATGAAATCCCTTCTTTTCCACTGTTTAAACTGGTGACATGTCTTTACAGATATGAATTGTAATGGCTTGCGTTATTTCTTTCCATCTGTGTGAGGTTTTGTCATATAGAGTGCCTCTGGTAAATGATTCGGCCAAACTAGCTTGAGATTGTTTTTTGCTTTTAGCACCAGAGGTTGACGGAACTCCTGATGTGGAGCAAATCTGTTGGCTTTCATTAAATTCTTTGACATGCTTCATCTTTAGATGATAAAACAAGTTACTTGTGCTACCGTGGCTAACGGTTACATTTGCATGACACAGTTTGCAAATCAAATTTTTCTGCTCTTTGTTCCTCCTCCTGCTGCTCAGGATTGGTTTGTGGGATTTCTTTATCAGCGTGCTTATATTTCTCCATGTTTTTCTTCTTATTTAAGCTTATGTGGCTCTCAATTGTTCTCACGTCCCGGCGCGCTACACGTGAGGTTAACCACGGCCACTAATTTAAACTTCACAGTATACACGGAATAGAAAAATCTGTAACGGTAGACATTTTATTCCGTGGTCACGAAATATAACGTCATACCGCCCAGCTTTAGCTCATTCTGTCAGGGCATAGAAAAGGGAATGCCGAAAAGCCAAAAGAAAATGGCGTAAATTAAAACTTTTAATTTATTATGAGGTAAACAAAGAAATTTTGCATGTATTCAATCAAACTTTGCAAAAAGCAAGAGAAATATTCTTCTCAGAGATCATCAACAACAGCAGTAACAACTTGCGTGTCCTGTTTGCTACAGTGAACAGATTAACAAACCCTCCAGCTCCATTTCCTTCAGAATTAGTCTTTGTCAAAGTCTATGTCTTAGTTCTGTTGAGTGCTTGAGTGCTGCGTTTGAAACAGTGGACCATGAAATCCTGTCACAAAGATCAGAGAAATGTCCTATCTTGAAGCCTGGAAGTACTTTGTTTTGGTTGATAACTGTGTATCAGACCAAATGGCCATGACATGTGGGGTTCCACAGGAGTCTTAACTTGGGGCCTCTATTATTCAATCTTTACATGCTTCCTTTAGGCCAGTTAATACGCAGCTGTGGCGTATCATACTATAATTATGCAGATGACACTCAGATTTACATTTCACTTACAGCAAGTAAAAATGGACCAGTCCATTCACTGTGTCACTGCATTGCACAGATTGATGTGTGGATGCAAAATAATTTTCTCCAACTGAACAGAGACAAGACTGAACTAACAAAGAGAAAGTGTCAGCAGTCACCTCAAGTCTCTTTCTCTAAAATCTAAAAACCAGGTTAGAAATCTAGGGGTCATTATGGACTTAGACTTGAATTTCCACAGTCACATTAAAGGGGCACTACGTAACTTTTTAAGCTCAAATAACGTTTTTATTTGCCCAAATATGAGCCGACCATAATTAGATGAGACGACTAAGACATTCTTTGTCAAAAACTGTTATCTCAATGAGCCTGTAGGCTCATTTTATTGTGAAGCGCCCGGGCCGGTTCTCCCGGAAATCTACCCGGATGTTACGTTGTGCGTTCCTGTGTACAGCGCTGAATTCCCGGCAAAGCCGCCATTACAGCCAGCGAGATCTGCCGGCAGAGATGGACTCTACCAGCAAGAAAAACGACCGGCCTCTAGCACTGCTCAGACACCGACATTGACTCCTCAAAAATAAAAACATAACATGTTTACTCGAGCAAGACACGAGAGGAAAACAGAAGTGTGACCAAAGCAGTGGAAAAACAAGACTGAACATAGGCAGAGCATTTAAGCCATGGAGAGAGATAACTTTATGCTCTACTTTGGGAATAAAAACGGACCCTGAGCTGTCTTTTTTTCTTAGTGAAAAGGTAAGACATCATTACAGACAATTTATAATATACTGTGGTGTTTTGTTTTCAGCTGTCTAAAGCTAAATAACATTAGCATGCTTGTTAGATGGGGATGCTAAGCGGCTAACATGAACGACTCCTAAAAACTTACTGTTTTGAATAGATTAAATACTCTGAGACTTTGAGAAGTGAATTATAACCCGATTTCAGAGGCTACTAAGTCTAATCAATTTGCTGTCTTAGCTTTCAAATGACTTTTTTCAATGTCTTTTGAAAAAGTAGCTCAGTAACTGAGCTAATGAGCTCAGAACTCTTTTTGGGGTTACACTTTGCTAAGTACTTTTTTCTTTGTTATGTCTTTTGGCTCGTTTATTCAATAACCTTCACCAGAGATAACGTGATCCATGACAACTTTATAAATTTAGCGAGGATGTAATATATGATGTAACTGTTGTCACAGCCCATCTAATTCTGTCACATGTCTTGCCTTATTGCTTTTGTCTGGATAGATCCACTTCTCTTATGCCCATTCACTGATGTTTTGTTATTTAAATTACATTTGCAGGTCTCCAATGATTATGATTATAGTGTGATTAGCTGTGCGTCTGCCTTTATTTGTATGTTTGGTCACTAATTATCAATAAGTGGTCTATTCAGAAATTGTATGTAAAGAATACATTTTATTATAATGACACTGTTAAATGTAATGCTTTTGTAAATGTGATGAGATTGTATAAGGCAGCAGTCTAATAATGGTTGAATTGTTTACAGCTATGAGAAAAATACAGTGGCTAAGGGTCAGGGGCCACATACAATCCACACAAAGAAAAGACATAGGATTGACACAGCATCCTGATTCAGTCACTGCATGCAAATCTGACAGGTAACTGTGTTTTCATTTAGTACTACACAAAAACTAAAGTCAGACTGTAATTTTACTTGTGTGCACTTGCAACAATGTATGACAATTACATTTAAATTTTGATTATTCTAATTGTGACATTCACTCCAGCTCAGTAATGGGTTTAGTTTTGCTATAACACAATTTATTTCCTTTGTCAATAGTGAAGAGTTCCAAATTGAGGGAGTGCAACCACTGGATGAAGACCAAGTGTTGAAGCAAGGTAAATGTAACTGTCTCCTAAACGGACAGTGGCTGAAGGATGTTGAGAAGTTTCTTACCTTTTTGGTAAGATTTAAAAAATATATAATTTTACATACTGATTTGTTTGATAGTATATGCTAAATGTGTGAGTAAGGACTATATTTACAGCACTATCAATGGAACAACAAAAACTAATAATAACAATAAGTTTTTATTATTTGGTTATTTCAACAGTCATGTCTGTTATACTTGATATACTCTGAAGTTTCATGTTTTTTCTTTGCTCTTAGGTTATCTTCTGATCTGGAGTCCTTTCAGAACCATATAGTCATGTACGCTGGCAAGCGCTTCTCGTTCTCACCGCCAGTGGATGAGGCTAGGACTCTTCTCGCTGCACTGGACTATAATCATCACAACCACCACCGGCCAGTACATGTCAACAATAAAGGCCAGGTTTCATAAGTAATACATTTTTATATTTCATATTTTTTTAGCCTGAAAAATGATGCTAATGTTGTTGTTATCTAATGTTAAATGTATTGTTCCACAGACAAAAAAAGATCTACCGCAAAAAATAGCTCTATTGTGTTTGCACGGTAAAGGAGGCAAAGGACTACAGATACATCAACGGCTGCAGAGTAACATTTTACAGATTCGACTAAAGTCTCATGAGGGACTTCAAGTGTTCAAGGAGTGTTCTTCAAGATGACCCTCGGACCCCTGGTCTTCTACCTGGTGTTGTTCCACCTCCCTCAGCTGAATTAGCCCAGACACAACTCTGCAGAGGACAGGTGTCTCAGCCACGTGCCCACTGTCCTGTCCTCTCTCGCTTTCATAGGAACCATTATGTGTAGGCCTCATGCAGCAGAAGTCTAGCCTGTTTTGTTATTTATCAGAGCAACTCCAGAATATTTTGGTGCACTGATCTAACATGTTGAAGACATGTTTGTTACCTCTCAAACACTGTGTGCATCTGTATTACATTCCTTTGTAAATCGATGAAATGAATATTACTGTCAAAACACCAATGCATTTTCTTTTTTTTTAATTTATTTCTCTCTCTCTTTGTGAGACATGACTTCAGCCACGTAAAGGGCAGCAATAGAAGAGAGTGCTTTAATGGAACATGTCTTTAGAGTAAATATATACAGAAAACAGTTAAATTATATATTTATGTATTTTCAAAATGTGTAACATTTGTAAATAGAGAACAATGAGTAATAAATAATCTCTATCTTTTGAGGTAGTCACTCAAATTATGTGTATATGAGATGTGTATCTACAAAAAACTACTTTTACAGAAACAAGTAAATGTATAGGTAGTGGATAATTGTTAATTCACTCTAAAGGGGCTTCTTTGAAACTTATAATTACTAAATGAGTCTGGGTATTTCTCCCTAATTCAAAGGTGGCTGGAGGCCTACATCCAGACAATGTTCCATGTGGGCCTTCCTGCTGAGACACCCTACTGGATCCTGTCTGCAGCATTTGTTTTCCAGGTCCGTTGACCTGACCCGGCAGTTCAAACTGGTGCACCACGCTGGCTGACCCCGACTGGGTATGATTGGTCCTGGTGTGGTCTAGAGAAGCCTCTGGCAGATGAGTTACAACAACCTGGAGAACTTCATCCTTCTCCTGCGACAGTCGTTCTAACTGTTCATAAAAATGAAACATGCACTGTTTAGTTCAGAGGTTTATTTGGGTGTGTGATCATTTGTAGATATATGACCAACCTGCCTCTGTTGTCCTGTAGCAGCTGTGCCACCCTCAGTCTGTCCTCTTCACTGACAGGCCCAGCTCCTCTTCATCTCCAGTGGCCTCTTCTTCTGCACCTCTTGCCCTCCCCTCGCTCTCCCCCTTCTTCACTCACGATCAGTGCTCTCTTCCACCGGAGCTTGAGTCCTGATTTGGAAAAAAATATTGCATATCTGTATTTTTATAGTGCTAAACTTCATGTTTGAGGTATTCTGAACAACACCAAAAGTGAAATAAACAATGATAAGCTAAAATACTGTGAGGTTACGTTTATGATGTCTCAAAATAATGCAGGACCAATTCATTACAGTAATAGTAATAACCTAGAAACAAGCTAAATGAGTTGACAGTCACATGTTGGTGCAAAAACAAATAACAGTAGTAACACATGAACAGTATCCTGTCTGATATAAGTTCTCTAACTTTTGCCGTTGTCCTGCTGAGACTCTTGTAAACATTGAGCCTCGGTAAAAGCTACGTGAGTTGATGTACCGTTAGCGGCTAAGCTAACGTTAGCCCCTTTAACAAAAGTAACATGCAGTAGATAATATATACAAAGTTACAACAGCCATACCACGTTGAATAACGCTTTATAAAACGAGCCGTTTGTCAGTCTGGTGCTTTATTATCGTCCATGTCTCAAGAGTTTGCTTTACTGCTGTGTCAGCACTCGACATTAAAATATAGTTTACTCTCAAATTTTGTTCAGCAATACACTTTTACAGAAGTGTAACTTTTCTTACCTTTGTAAACATGATGCAAGTAAATGTCCAAGTCCTTCAGGGCGACAGACTGAAAGATAATGCTCCGGTGACTCAGTCATGCACGTACGAACACGCGCCAGTCTGAACACGAGAGCGAGCTGGACACTGACTGTAGTTTCTCTTAACGGCCAATGGTGGCAGTAGCTGTTAGGTTTTTATGAAAGCTACGTAATGCCCCTTTAAGTCAATTACATGATCTGCATTTTATCACCTTAAAAACATTTCCAGAGTCAAAGGGATAATGTCTCAACCAGACTTAGAGAAACTTATTCATGCTTTTATCTCCAGCAGGTTAGATTACTGTAACGGCCTGCTCACTGGTCTCTCAAAACGAGGGTTAAGACAGCTGCAGCTTATTCAGAACGCTGCTGCTCGGGTTTTAACCAAAACAAGGAAGTACAACCACATTAGTCCAGTTTTAAAATCTCTGCTTCTGCCCACAGTTAGAACTAAACAGGGTGAAGCAGCGTTTAAGTTTCATGCAGCAAAAACCTGAAACAGCCTCAACTTTAACAATGTTCAAGGGGAGGTTAAAAACCTTCCTCTTTAGCTCCGCCTACACTACAACTTAAAGTGTTTTTTATCTGAACTCTCCTTATAAAATGTTTTTAATTTTTCTTATGTTTCTTTATCTAAATCTTGTATATTGTATTTTATTCCTGTAAAGCACTTTAAGTTACCCATTGTATTAATTGTGCTATATAAATAAAATTGCCTTGCCTAGCCTAATGTTAACACCCTACTGTTACATCACATCTAACTGACTACTATTGATGTTATGCTTCATTCTGGCTTGATTAAAAACTAAATAACACACTTGCATTTCCTTCAAATAGGATTAGAACTCAGACCTGCTTGTTTTTGTAGCATGCTAAGTACTAGTACAACACTGCTATACATGACTACAGAACTATACAGGCTAAAAAAAAAAAAAAAAAAACATGGTTGAGCCTTATTTTGTGGACATTTGCTATTGAAACAAAGACTCTGAGTTTCCAATAAATAAGACGGATGCCAAAACTGTATTAATTGGAAATAAGAGTGGACCCTGTTTTTCTTCATCAATGCCCTCTGTTGGTTTGGAGAAGCATCTAACAAACAGGCTGTTGGAGCTGCCCCAGTAATGCCACATGGTCGTGTAGCTGTCCAAGAATCTTAGGACCCAGAGAATCTAGAGCCTAGTCAAAACCAGAAGTCAAAGTTGGCAACTAGATATTAAAATATCTCTGACCATATATCGTTAATTTCATCTACAGTCCCATAACAAATCCTGTTTCGTTTTGATTAGTTAAGCCTAAAACGGATATTCCATTCTCCTCCATTTGAGTAATTATATGTGAAGTGCATGTCAAAGTAGTTATTTGTATTGCTTAATTGCATGACTTTAATTAACTTCTTCAAAGGAGGCTTTGTAATCACACATAATTAGCCTAGCCTCCCCTACTAACCAGTATGACTAAATTGATTAGCCCAGCTAACAGGCTACTGCTAAATTAGTGCACAGACAAGTCTTATTAACATTAACCTACCTAATCCTGTTCCATCTTTAATGAACTGACCCACCTTATTAAAACAAAGCCAGAAAAAGTAACAGTTCTAAACACAGCTGACGCAAACAAACATGGCTGACCTTAGGACTTCAGCGGATCCATCATCGCACTCCTTGATACAGCCTTAAGAGAGCTAACGGAAAAACATAGAATACATGCACGAGAGTCAGAACACTGACCCCTCCAAACTTGAACCCTGGTTAGCCTTGCGCTAACCACACAGCCAAAAGACAAGACTGTTGACAAATGGCTATTGTCATGCACTTTCAGCAAAAGCGCACAGGATTTCTTCTGCAACGCAAACAAACCCCACGGCCTCCATAATGAGAACAAAGCCTTGGTCACTGAACTTCGACTCGACTAAAGAAGCTATATCAGATCCTGGAGAAGTTCAACCAAGAGCTAGAAGTTCGAGTAAAGACGGAGAAACAGCTGACGATAAAGAGACAGCCAAACTGAAGTTAAAAGTGAAAGCCACAGAGCAAACCCTCACCGAACCCGGGAAAAAGAACATGCCCTCTTGGACCGAGAACAAGAGTTAAGCACAATGAGTTTGTCAAAATTAAAAGAAGTGTGAACATGTCCTCAGACCTGTTGGCACATGCCGGTCAGGAAACGGAGAACCTGATAGAGCAAATAGGCACTTTAATGCAACAGAGAGACCTAGATCATGAAGTCCAAAACAACAACCAGGTAAGGAATAACATTTCTGAGACACCATGGAGACAACCCAGGATATTCCGTCCTATTCTTCCTGTGAGACTACGCAGAGCCCCCTAGTTTTCTGATGCCACAGTAAATGTTGGTCTACGATCAAACAGGCCCAACAAGAATCTCACATTCTTGATGTGTAATGAGCTGATGTGTCTGTCATAGATGTGATTGAGTATACGTGTATGTCACTAAGTGTGCAGAACAGTGATTAGATGAACTTGACAAGGAGTGAGAGCATTGAGCAATTATATACAATTTCCACAACACAGTTGTTTGACAAAAAATTACTTCACTCAATCACTATCAATGAGTGAAAGAAAGGTTTTTGTGTTATTAAAATTTTCTGAAAAATTAAAAAGAAATTCTGCCAGGGTGACTTATGAGGACAACTGTAAGTTCATGCTTCTAAGAGTAATAGGACACTGCACTGTAAATTTGCATAGTGGTGCCAGCATATAGAGGGTTAAGATTCTGTAAATATTTTAATATTTGGCATTTAAAATCAGGACTGAAGTTAATTAAAAGATGTAAAAAGTCCAACTTTTCTGCTCTGAATGTGCTACGGGAGTGCACAGTAACGCCCTTTTTCCTTTACTTTATACATTTTACGTGGATTAAATCTATAGTGCCTTGGTTTTGGACTTTGATTTGAGTGGATATATTTTTGTTGCCATTTGTTTGATGAGGTTCACTGAGAGCTACATGGAGCGGATTTCAGTTCACCGACTATTTCTGTGGTGTCTGATGAAACCCACATAGTGCCACATGCTCCATCACGTCTCAGACCCGCAGCGGCAGTTGGCAGTTTAATGTTGATTTAAAATCAAATTAGAAAAAATACTAGAAGGAACACTGATAAATCCTTTCAAAGCTTCAGTAAAACTGTAATATGAAGTGACACAGTCTCTCTGTGCTATTTACTGAGTAATTAGAACAGAGAGATGGTTCATGAAAATAAAATCAAGCACCATTAAAAAGCATGTATAGGCAATTAAAAACAAAGGAGTTAAGTTCTGCTGTTGTTCTGCAGATGTGAACTGAGACTCAATTAACAGAAGTTAAAGCCCTGTCTTAAAGACACTGCATTTGTCAGTTATTTGTTATTTATTATTAAATTATGTACTAAAATAATTCTGCTACTGTATATTTGAATAAAAAAACATTTATCCATACCCAATTTACCTGGAAAATAGGTTACCATACCATCCCATTCCTAGCCATTATTAAATGAAGTGAAAACATTAACAGTTTAATAATAAGCTTTGAGGTAATAGCATTAATAACTTTCTACAAACCAAGTTTACAGGCACATACGTTTTCCAGGGTCACTTAGTATTATAAGAGCAAGCATACAATACAATTTAAGATAAATTTGAGAATGATAGTCTGCCTTAGTTTTGCTTAAAAGTGGAAAAAACAACCATGTTAGGTCTTTGTCCTTAACGTTTTCCCAACAGCAAACATGTGACTGGAACAAGAGGGATCTGTTGAGAAGAGCAGCTGTAGTTTATGGCTGTAATGCAGTGTTAGGGACAACCCCCCAAACTCCAGCATGGACTTAATGCATCTGTCTTTCATTACTATGTTAAGATCACCCCCCTCGTGCACACATCCTCCAATGTTTAGACCGTAAAGCAGTGGAGACAGCAGCGAGGGGTGAGCTGGAGGTCACTATGTAAGAGTGTCACGTCTAGTTGGTGAGAGGCAATGAACACAGGACAGGAAGCAAAAGAAAGGCTGGAGGAGTACAAAGACAGATAGAGTTAAGGAGAGTTAAGGGCTGTTTAACAAAAGGGGGGTGGGGGGGAGGAAGCTTAAGAAACACAGAGGAATTAAAAGGCCCCTTTTACACCAGCGATTACAATGCATACTTAATGTTACATGGTCGCTTAAGATCAAATCACAATGTCTCCTAAATACAAGATCTAATGTTCAGGACACATTTGAGTTATTCTCAAATGCTAATAGGACTTGATAAAACTTTCTAAGACTTTTGTAAATGCTGTAAAAATACTTAAGATTTAAAATGTAAAGGCCAGTGTCTGGACCAACCAATAGATTTTTTTTTTTAAAATATAAATCACAACAGTAGATTTGATTAGTACTATGTGAAAGAATACTACCCATATTTGCTCAAGAAAAAATATTTTTTTTGTGAATGTAAATTAAATTACTAATGTAAAAAAAATAAAAAAAATAAAAAAGCCTTTTTAATCCCAATGCCTGCCGTTTAAGATGTCAGTGTGTTTCAAGCCCAAGTGTTTGATTTATACTTGAGCCATTATTTCTAAATAAAGTCATTTCTTAAGCTCAGTTTTTACATACACAGTTAAATTACTCTTGCTGCTTGTTTAAGAAGTTTAGGTGGACTACTGTCCATTCAGAGTATTGAGTCTGCTCTGCTTGACTCATCTAATGATGCAATCATGTGGTTTTGGTATTTATTACCATTCAGGCTTTGTTAAAAAAAAAAAAAAAAAAGCCAATGTTAAACTGCCCTTGTTTTGAGTGTACTAATAAACCACCTTATTAACAACTTTTTAAACGTATGAGCACATATGCAGCACAAGCTAAGGAAACAAGAGAGATTTGAGAAGAAAGGCACCTGGGGGAGAAGAGACTGGGGGTTTGAACAGTGAGGCCTTAGTGACGATAATCAACGTTGACAGAAACTTCCGTCGTCTGACAGAGAGAGGTTGGAGGTTACAAAATGGCTACACCTCCACATTACATTTGTGTGTTGTCCTGTAGTGCTGGGAAAGCCACTGACACTATCTAACAGAGGACTTTTACTCTAGTTTCTTGAACATAGCCGGAAAACAGCCATAGATGGGATTTGGTTTGATCTTTTATCTAAACAAGTAGGGCTTTGATCATATTTAGGATTAGGGAAAAATGCTCAGGTAATAAGTGTTATTGAGAATTACAGTGCTTCACAAAAGTTGCACTGCTTTCCAAAATATAACCTAAAATTGCTGCCTACAGCCTATTTTGTTAGGAACTGTCTTAAAAATGGTGAAAAAGAAATTGAGGTCTGTGCAGGATTGCATTAGGAGCCTACATCAACAGAAGATTCCGAGTTAAATTATACAAATGATTGGAGCCACCTACCTATTGAGTTCCATCAAACACTTATAAACTCGAGTTACAGTGGATCTAAGACAAAGGGTGGCAACACAATTTGATGTAGACTTTTCATTTATGGAAAAACAATACCTTACAAAGTCATCTAGGCTTTATTATCATGGATTTTATTGAACTAATGATGACTAAAGAGACAACAATGGTTCCATCTACTTACACAGAGAAACAAAAAAGAAAACATACATAACTATGAGAAAAAAGGGAAGTAAAGTAAAAACACAGATAAATATTAAATTGAAGTATAAGTTATCTTTATTATCCCCGATAGGTAATTCATTCTCTGCCTTAGGGCTGTGACGGTGGAATTTTATTTGACAATCCATGACACTGTCAGGGGGCTTTATAAGATATTAACTCTGCAGGGTGCCCAAACTTTTGCAGACACCATTTTTTTTTGTTTTCTGTTATTTTGAAAGTGTAAATGATGAAAATATAATTTTCTTTTTTGACTTATTATAAGGATGTCTAATCTGTCATTTGATGTCTTTGAGATTTTTCCATCTTTTCTTGGCTTCTTTAAGCACATTAAAAAAAAAATTTACTCGGGGTCTGCTAACTTTCGATCCCCACTGTATATATATTCAAATTAACACAAACAGAACATATCTCAAAAAAGGTGTTTGTGTTGCTCTTGTTTAGTGCTTAAGTTGGCCTACTTACAAAGATGGCTCTCATATTTACCAGGCTATGCATTGATGCAGTTTATTAGCTTGATAGATCACGTTAAATCTGCTAGGTCTGTGGAGAATGGAGGACCTAAATATACATTAAATTAGTGCTGGTTAATGAGTAGTGCACTGTTCTGCTGCTGCACTGTCAACAGAGAGAAGGCCAACCACAAACAGATATGTTCTAAATGTCTTTGTTTAAACATCCTTGAACAAATCTAAAATGGCAAACAGCTGCTATTCCGTGTTCCTTCACATAGTCTTTGTTGTGTCATGCCTCACTGGAGCTGAGTGAAAGGAGTGAGTGCAATGGAAGCTGGAGTTTAGCACGAGCTGTGTCCAGTTCATGTCTCTTTTGAGGACACATATGTGTCAAAAACCCAAACCAGGTCTTGTATTGATTAATAGCTTATATTTGACACAAAGTGTGTTACTGGTCTATATTACTGTAATAGCCTACCACCAGAGAGTTACAAACAAGGACTGCATTTGGGTCTGACAAAACTGTGACAGAATCCCAGCTCACCCTCAGGAGAGCGAACATTACAGACAAACTAAACTTTACAGAAAATACAGAACGTCTGTTTAGACAAAGCCAAAAATGTAAATGGAGTTCTGTTCAACAAAGGGGTGAGTGATTGAAAACACGCTTCCCTTAACAAGGTCATTTGTAACACACAAGGCTTTGTTGGTTTTATTTTAGTGTTAACAGTGTACAAATTATAAATAATAACTTCTCTCAGGTGTGCTGTGTGTCCTGAGACACTGTGACAGTGACACACGGTTCTTTAGGCTTGTGAAAGTGGCATGGCTAATTTGCATAAATAACTAGCAACAGTCGTCACAAACTGACAAAGTTGTTAAAGAGTTTAGAGTTTGTCATTAAAATATGCATTTTAATTTGGTTTTTAATCTGAATGTCATTGGAATTTGTTCCAAATTTATAGGGAGTCACAAAGCAGAGTGTTGAAAGTAAGTAGTCACATATTCCCTTTTGGGGAATTTAAATATTTTAATCATGCTTGTTGTTATCCCTGACTGAAGTAAAAAGTTGCATATTACAGAATTATGCAGTCAGAGCTCAAAAGCCTGGAAGGAGCAGAACAAAAGAGTGAACTTTAGCAATTTTGTCTGCATGATTATGTTTAAGGCTAATGTTAAGGTATTGTTCTAGTATTGGTATCGTGATACTCAAGCCAGGAATCAAACCAAACTCAAACTTTTATTATTGTGACAACGATAGTCCGCGTGTATCCATCTGAATTAGACTGCGTAGTTTGACAAGGCATTCACGGCATTGAACATGTTCAATTGCACTCAGGAAAACTCTAAGCTATAGGCTTGCATCTTTTTTGCCACCTAACTATAAAATCTGTTTAGTAAAAGGCTAAAAATTACTAAAGTTATGAAAGATTTGTTTAGAGACGGAGGCATTAGATAAATTAGGTCTATCATGGTAACAGTGTTAATTTTGACAAAATTTTAATTTAGTTTTAGTCTTAGTCTTTTGACTATAATTCTTTTTAGTTTTAGTCAAGTTTTAGTCATCTGATTTGTTTTAATTTTAGTCTTATTTTAGTCGACTAAAATTGCTTGGTATTTTAGTCGACTAAAATTGCTTGGTATTTAGTCGACTAAAATTGCTTGTTATTTTAACTAACTATGTCAACTAAAATAAGACTAAAATCAATAACAGATTTACTAGACAATTTTTTACAATATTTTATAAGTTTGGTATAGAAAATAAACTTAACCAAAATATATAAAACACAAATTCAACTTTATGTCAACACAACAGTCTCTTTATTTCAATTCAAAAGCTTTTATGCAGCAACAAACATTGTCATGGTAATGTAAACAATAACTAGGTGCCAATTCACCATCAATAAAAGAAAAATAAAGTTAGGTCCAGGACCTTAAAGCTTACAGCTGAGCTGAACAATAAGTGCAAACATTTTTAATTTCGAATCTAAAGTGCACTGAACGACATTTTCTTCTTGCTACCACAATGCTGGCAATTCAACCACAGAATAGTAACACTTATTTACCTCTATTCATTTTCAAGAAAGCCCTTCGTGCTAAAGTGACTTCTCTCTTCTTCTCATGCAGTTTCGCCTGTTCTGTTCTTCTTCTTCTTCTCTAGTATTAATGGTGGGTCGCAACCAATTTTTTTCGGTGCATACCGCCACCTACTGTACCGGAGTGTGTTCGACTGTTCCGTTTTGCGGATTGGTTCTTTTGTTCATCTATCCCGTCTGCTAATTGGATTTTCGCCAGAGTCTATTTTCGTCTCGTCCTTTATTCGTTGACGATAATCTCAATCAATTTAGTTATAGTTTTAGTGTCCATCAGTGACTTCTTTTTTAGTTTTCGTTTCGTTTTGGTCCGCAAAAAAATATTTGTGACGAAAATAATGACGAAATTATTTCGTCAATGAAATTAACACTGCATGGTAAGCCATTTGGGCCGGTTAACTTTAATTTTACTAGCCAATTAAGGTACGAATCAAACCAGTCAAAAGGAGGCCTACGACTAACAGAAATTCTGACAATGTCTGAGGTATTTTACAAATATAAAGTTTGGATCAAAATAAGGATCGAAATAAAATAAAATAGTAGGCTACTAATACCCACTGCTATTGCAATCAATATGATTATCACAATTATATACTACAAAACTTGGTGTCACTGTAAGTGTTGGTCGCCACGGTGGTGGGTTGCAACCGGCGGTGACCGACACCATCACAGCCCTGCTGTGCATTTAACCATTCAGTGGAGCAGATATGGAGCAAAGCATTCACACAATGCAGTGCACTCATACAATGGACAAATAATAACGCAACTTCTTAGGCTAATGCTGAACTCACTTTTTTTGTGGTAAAATAAAAATTTAAACGTGTGGTGTAGTGACAGAAGAAACTGTTTTTGTAAAGCTTTTTTAAAGCTTTCTACAGCATTTCTTCACAGCTGCCTAGAACCTAAGCACAGTATTATTCAGTTTTGCTGTTAGGTGGGCTTTAGTGTACTGTTGAAATGTTACCTCTGAATGAGGCAGTGCCTCTCCTGACTCCGGACTCCACCTCCACAGCTCCTGGAGCAGGACGACCAGCTCGACCACTCACCCCACCACTGAAACACCTCCTCCTGTACAACACAACACAACACACGCTGGGTGAAGCCATTTATTGTCAAACAAGTGTGTTTACTCTTTTTAAATCCTAATGACAACAGAAACTACCCAAATGACTAAAATCAAAAGTTTTACATACCCCCAGGATATCTGCAGGTTTCTGAGATTTAGATTTAAGACTTTTTAAGACCTTTTTAATACCATCTGAAATTAAATTTAAGACCAATTTCATAGCAACAAATTTGCGAACAGCAAACAAAACCACTCAAACTTTTTTCCATCTGGTAATGTCCAGTCCACGCTGCTTTTGCTTAAACCTTTTTTTCAAGATGTCCTGGATGACTGAGAACCTTCACAAACATAATCTAACAATTATTTTTTATTGTATTTCTTATTATAAACTGTATTAAAAGAACAATAGATTAATAAACTGTAATGTATTTTAAAGAGGGTAGTAAATATGCATATTTTTAAATGAACTGAATGTGATTATTACAATGTGATTACTTTGATTAATTAATTGTTTTTCAGAGAGTGTTATGAATTTGTAATTTTATTATAAAATAAAAAAGAAAGCATTTAAAACTATTTTAAACTAAGGAGATAATTCGTTATTAATCACATAATTATGTTTTATTTTATTGGTTTGTCCCAAAAGTAAACAAAAATGCATCTAATTTGCATACCATGGCTTTATATATTGGCGATTGTTATTTACGGTACATACAGACTAATAAACATATATTTTTCTTTTTTTTGTCTTTTCTGAAATGAAATTATTAACAACAGTAACTTGTAAAGCAAAATTAGTAAACTACAGGACAACTACAATTTCTAAAATACCATAACTATAGTAAAATGTATGAAATATACACATGTACTGTAGGTGTTTGGTTGCAATAACTTTATCTGTTTTTATCCAAATGGCAAAGTTAGTCGTTTTTTAGAGTGTGGGACCTCTCATAAGGCACAGCACACATCACTTTTATTACTATCGCTGCTTTGATTAGTGCATTTGCGCTTACTGTGTTTACCCCTGCCTCTCCCTCCTCAACTGGGTAAAGTGTCAGGATGAACAACACGTATTTGTCCCAAACAGCTGTCAATAGAAGCCGCATTATTCCCGACCGAAAGTGTGCTTTATGTACACTGAGAAAAGCACGAGCAGCGCAGCCGCTGACCGGCTGACACGCCCACTGAGACGCGAGTTTGAGGTCTTCTTTTACGAAAGATTTTAATGGCAACACATGGTAATAGTGGACTAGAAACAAAGTACAGGGTGTCTGAGGGAGTGGAAACATAATTTAGCACATAAACCGGAAATAGCGGCTGTTTCTTCCAGTTAAGTTGCTTGTCGCAATTTTTTGACTTAGAAGGGTTAAGGATCATTTTATTTGGCCTCTGTTTAAAGTATTCTCATACCTTTGATAATCATGGTCTGGATTATTGTGATAGAATAGAACTTTCTCCATTCCCAGGAGCACAAGCCGCCATTACGCGAGATGAATTTAAAGAATGTGACGCGTCGACGCATTTTACGCACGTCGTTGCAGCACTAGTATAATTTGTTAGTTGGTCGGTTCCGCCTATTTTGTTCTGCGTGACAAAGACGTAACGTTTCATTATTTTAAAATTAAAATAAAATGTTCTTTATGTTGTCTGTTCATTTTTAAGACCTTTGAAACATGGATTTAATACTTTTTAATGCTAATTAAGGCCTTATTTTTACATTATAGAATTTAATACCTTTTAAGACTTTTTAAGGATCCACGGATACCCTGAACCCCTGTTAATAATACTGTATATTGCCACCTTTAACATCAATGACAGCTTGAAGTCTTTTGTGGATGAGGCTCTTTATTTTCTCAGATGTTAAAGCTGCACATTCTTCTTGGATAAAAGCCTCCAGTTAAATTTTTAGGCTATCTTGCATGAACTGCACGTTTGATTTTCACAGAGTAGTTCAATGAAATTGAGGCCAGGAGACTGAGATGCCCAGTCCAGTTCCTTCTGTTTATGCTACTGTAGTTAATGACAGGTCAACTTGGTCTTGTGCTATGGATCGTCAAGTTCAAGTTGAAACGTCCAAGTACAGTATTGTTCAAAATAATAGCAGTACAGTGTGACTAACCAGAATAATACATGTTTTTAGTATATTTTTTATTGCTACATGGCAAACAAGTTACCAGTAGGTGCAGTAGATTCCCAGAAAAAAAACAAGTCTCAGCCTTCATGATATGCACGCTCTTAAGGCTGTGCAATTGGGCAATAAGTTGAAAGGGGTGTGTAGGAGCCGGAATGGTATATTATTTGTCTACGGATTGCTTTTGTCTGGTTGCAAGGGTGATGTGTGGATCACGTTGGTGTAGGAGGTGACGGCACTTGGTTTCAAAGGTGGCACTCACTCACTGTCACTCAGATATAGGAGGAGAGAGGGAAGCGAGGTAGTCGTAATATTTGTTGAATGCAAGCGTTTGCTAACATTCACCATCTGAAGCATTTTAAAACTGTGTACATGTGTAAACTGAGCAGTTACGTCACGCAATATACAGGGCCCGTCCTCTGCCTCTCCAAGCGACAAAGGAAATAAAGGAGTCGCTTCTACAGAGTGTGTTCAAAAAAATAGTAGTGTGGCATTCAATCACTGAGGTCATCAATTTTGTGAAAAAACAGGTGTGAATCAGGCCCCTATTTAAGGATGAAGCCACCAGACTTGTTGAACATGCATTTGAAAGCCTGAGGAAAATGGGTCATATAAGACATTGTTCAGAAGAACAGCGTACTTTTATTAAAAAGTTGATTGGAGAGGGAAAAACCTGTAAAGGGGGTGAGAAAATGATAGACCGTTCAGCTAAAATAATCTCCAATGCCTTAAAATGGAAAGCAAAACCAGAGAGACGTGGAAGAAAACGAAAGACAACCGTCAAAATGGATTGAAGACTAACCAGGATTATCAAAAACAGTCTGGAGTTACCTGTAAGTACTGTGACAGTTAGAAGACCTCCAAGGGCCACAGACAGTTTGTGAGACGACCCCCAAATTCTGAATTAAAGCCACAGTACACAGTGAAGACAGTGAAGACAGTAAAGCAAGCATCATGATATGGGCATGTTTCTCCTACTATGGTGTTGGGCCCATTTATCGCATAGCAGGGAGCACGGATCAGTTTGCATTTGTCGAAATACTTGAAGAGGTCATGTTGCCTTATGCTGAAGAGGACATGCCTTTGAAATGTTTGTTTCAACAAGACAATGACCCCAAACACACTAGTAAACAAATAAAGTCTGGGTTTCTAAAACAACAAAATTTATGTTACGGAGTGGTCAGCCCAATCCCCCGACTTTAACCCAATTGAGAACTTTTAGGGTGAAATTAAAAAAATGCTGTTTCTGAAGCAAAATCAAAAAATGTAAATGAATTGCGGAATGTTGTTAAAGAATCATTGAGTGGAATAACAGCTTAGAGGTGCCACAATCTGGCTTACTCCATGCCTCTGGTAATACAGCTAAATACTAAAAACCTGGGTTTATTCTGGTATATATATATATGTATGTATGTATATGTATATATATGTATGTGTATATACATATATACATATATATATATATATATATATATATATATACATATATATATGTATATATATGTATGTGTATATACATATATACATATATATATATATATATATATATATATACATATATATACATATATATACATATATATATATATATATATATATATATATATGTATATATATATATATATATACATATATATATACATATATATATACATATATATATATATATATATATATATATGTATATATATATATATATACATATATATATATATATATATATATATACATATATATATACATATATATATATATATACATATATATATACATATATATATACATATATATATACATATATATATACATATATATATACATATATATATACATATATATATACATATATATATACATATATATATACATATATATATACATATATATATATATATATATATATATATATATATATATATATATATATATATATATATATGTAGATAATTAGATGTAGATATGCTGTACTTTTCCAGAAGCAGGCATGCTTGTACTTTCTATTGAGTGTTTGGTCTCCATGTCTGTCTTGTTGGTCTCTCCTGCTAAGTCATACAGTGGTGTCTTTCAGTCTATCTTTGTCTCAAGTCCAATCGGCTCATAAAGCGGTCAGCAGTTTTCCCCAACAAACATCAGCTGCTGTTGGCAGCAGGGTGTAAGACATTAGTCATTTGTAGGAGACAATACTCCAAGGAAAAATAATACTACATTGTTCTAACCCTGTAATCTGATTAAATTAGTGTGTTATAGTTTCAGTGTGCTGACAGTACCTTGTTTGCTGGTCTGACATTTTGTGCTGTTCGACTATGTGGCTGTAGATAGATGCTGTGCTGCTCCATCCTCCCTTCACTTCTGTCCTGGCAAACACACAAACAGCAACACATGAACATTGCACACAAACATAGCTTCATTCTCTGCATTTATACATTCAGGCTGCATTATACAAATAAATCCTCATGACACAGTCAACCACATCCTGCATCCACAACAATAATAGTGACCCTTTCTGAGTTCTGATTTTAAAGCTAAACGCTTTTCCCTCCCGTGTGATTGGCCAAAGATCAGGTATGCCCGCAACATTATCATCTTTTAAATCCTTGCTAATAAAGCCTCCATCATGTCTTAAGCTCTTGTTTTCTCACACATAATTCCTATTACAATCTACTGTTTTGCTGTATAATAATTCTGCACAGCCTCATTCAGAACAAATGTTAATTAAAACCCTGGCTCCAAGTCCCACTATTGTCGTCTGAGCAGGGTCTTCAACAAGCCTCCACAAGCTTTGTTCTGTCATATTACCCTCTGGCTACAAAACTAGCACTCATTTACTGCTGCCATGAAGTGAGGTAGATATGTGTTTCACTCATGAGTGGAAAACAGAAGGAAAGCTGGTTTTAAGTCTTTGAGGAATAATGATGGGTTCAGACTTGGAGTCCAAAATGTGTTGACTGGGATGACACATCAAGAGAGAAAAACTTTCCATTTATGTGGACTTTGAGATTCCAGCTCATAGTAGTTCCCTCTATGACCAGCAAAGAGGGAAACTACATTTGGTCAGAACTCATTTTCAGTCAAAGGACCACACATTTGGAACACTTTACCACCTGAAATAAAAACACTTAACAATTTTTAAATTTTCAGTTATAAAATAAAACGGCGACTCAAATCTAACTAAACCTGTGAGCACTGAATACTTAGTAGGTTACAAGCTACACAGTGAGCCAGGTTCGAATGAAATGAATATGTCATCTAGTCTGTCATCTATGAAGAAATAAGTCTAACCATGGACTTGGTGTGCAAATGAGCTTTTATCTAAAAGACTTATCACAACATTGGTTGCTCTTTGTAACAGTACTTTGTGTTTTATCCCTGTCAAATAAATGCATATAAATAAATAAATAAATAAATGTTTGAGGGGAAAAAGAAAAAGAAGTTTGTGGGGTTCAATAGCAACACATAGAAAATAAGATGAAATTATTCATTACTTGTGCGTTTAATACTTGCACTATGTTGCTCCTTAGAGAAAGACAGGTATTTGCCAAAAAGCATAAGCTGTTGTGAATGTTACACAACTTTCCTGCCATCAATTTAACCACAGAGAAATTTCACATTTAGATAAACATCTATAAGCAATAAAAAGTATTAGGCAATACTGAAAATTAATTAATGTCTGTTATTTGGAAAGACACAAGTTAACTAATAAGTGTGTGAAATTGAAAAAGAACTTTCATTTCATTGTAATAAAGTGTCTCCAGAAACATCAGCCATTATTCTCTGCAAATTTTAACTGTGAGCTCATAAACCAGGCATGTCATAACACTGTTCTTATTGCACTGCTTGGAGTTTGTGAAGATGTAACAGTGTTTAGTTAAAAAATGAATGCTTAAGCTTAACAAGGTCCATACAAAAAACAAAGTTTAGATTTTAGTTACTTGGCTCCATAATAAAGGTTTTTGATGCCTACCTTTGGACGCCTTCTATTGCTGTAAAAAGAAGCATGTTTTATTCTTCTAAATGGAAGTGTTTTGTTAAGCTATAACAGGCAAAGTGACTTGTGATGAATGGCAGCATTGAGATAAAAACACAATGACATTTCAAGAGCAGAATGAAGTGTTCCTCAATTCCAAGAAGTGACCGAATGCTGCAGAAAGTTCAATTTTATAAACAAAAGCTGAATGGTGGGAAGTTTATGACGGCACAAACATTTTTGTACAGTGATCCAGATGAATAGAACGTTGGACTGTGTTAGCCGGACAGGGCATGTCACAAAAGAAAGACTCAATCTTTGCAATAAAAATTCACACCGAGAAGCTCCAAAATGATTTGATATGATTTTTAGGCCACTGTATATGGACATGAAAGAATAAGACAATTTGAAATATTTTCCTTGAGACAAGACTGACTCCGAATAAAAATGAATTTCAGTCCAACAGATTGTATGACACCCTCACATATGCTGGATGAAAAAACATCTCTCCGTATTGGATTAGTGGCAAACTGGCACAAACCTGTCATGGAGCTTTCCCCCATGGAATACTTGACCTGTCTGCTTCATTCCACAAAGGGACAGTTCATGGTGGTGCGGGCCCCTTACCTTTGCGTTGCTGTAGCCTCGCTGTGGTGGATTAGCGTTGGACATTTTCTTTTTTATAGCTCCTTAGACCTGTGCTGAACTGTGTCCATTTCTCTGAAGCACATTATTTTACTCTCTTTTCATCCTTATCTATTCAATATTTCCTCACCTTGTCCTTTCTTCCTTGCACACAACCATACAGCATGAGGTACACACTGATGAAACTTAGGTGTTAACAATCAATCAGACTTTCAACCATTTGTATGCCCTACACTAAAAGACATTTAACTAGGGAAAAACCTAAGCATGATGCCAAAAATCCTACCTACTGCTGCTATAATTCAATTGTTCTAAATCTAAATATTCAATTGTCATTTACCATCTTAAATAAACGTTTTCCTACCATGCTTATATTTTTCTTCCTCTTGTATTAACGTCTTACCTTTTGAGTTTATACAACATTCCCTCTTTCCCTCCTTTTTAGATACATAGCAAAATAGCTATTAAAACTGTTTTATTTTACTTTATGTAGGTAATGTTAACTATACCGTCATGACATCAAATTTATCACCTAAATAGTGTAATTACAAGTACCTTTCTACCATGCTTGTCTTGCTCCTTAACTTTTCTTCCATCCGTTTAAAGTTTACCAATTTTCCCTTGTCTCCCCCCCCCTCAAAAAAAAACGTACAATTTCTGCACT
Source organism: Neodontobutis hainanensis (assembly GCA_024349245.1). NCBI lineage: Eukaryota > Metazoa > Chordata > Actinopteri > Gobiiformes > Odontobutidae > Neodontobutis > Neodontobutis hainanensis. The sequence goes on along the minus strand of JALDNG010000094.1, from coordinate 620,057 downwards.
GGTAACAGAGTTAGCTTACATTCACATTACATTAATACATGCATTAGCTTACCTTCAATTACATGAATAAACGTTACCAAACCTTGGGCTGTAACACTCCAGAAATTGACCTGACGTAAAAAACTAAACTTTGCAGTGAAACTTCCCACTCCGACTTTTTATAAACTCTTTACTGGAACAGACTTTGCTTTTTCTCTGGAGCCGCTGGGACTGCACCAGGTTACCAGCTAACTTTAGCGCGGTGCATGGAATAAATTGAGCCCTTACCTTAACGGACCAGTTGTTACCCAGCGGTACGTGAAGCAGAAAAACACAATATACCGGGAGAGCTATGCCTCCGTTGCCGAACATGGTTCATTCATGTCACGGACCGCCTGCTCTTCCCCTGCCTGTCCTCACCTCCGCTGCATGCCTCAGACCTCCGCGGCTCTGCCCTTCTTCCTCCGCCTCTCGGCCGCTTTGATGTGGCCACGCCCTCCGCTTTTCAAAACCCCAAATCCCGCTGAACTTAAGTGAGCAGCCATTGTGCACTAAATTGGGCTTTTAACAGAGGCAGTGCAAGAGGGTAGGGGAAGCGGGCAACTGTGTAGGACCCCAAATGCTTGAGGCCCCACACTAGCGACATAAGAAACACACCATTAACAATAAAAACACAAAAGACATTACAAACAGATTCTAATGACATAAAAAGACAAGATAAATACAAGTTATAACTTACATAAAAAACAAAAGGTTTAAAACATTTGACCTTGAGACCAGTCTTAAGAACATTTTGTAAAAGTCTTGATATTTGTCTTTGACTTGAACTCATTTTCACTCTTATACTTGTCTTGGCCTCGGACGACAAGACCAATCAAGAGCACAAAGGGAATATTTGTCTATCCTAGGTATTGAAACTTTAAACATTTAATCTTCACTTAAAAGTCTTGCTCTAACTGTACCAGCTTCACCAAACACTAACCCTTCTATGGGACTGGAATTGGTTGAAAACTGGATTTGGACTGTTTGGATTTGATAAGTGTTCCTTGGTAATTATTTCTGTGTATCATACATTGGTTTTGGTCTCAACTCAGTCTAGACCAGGGGTCTCAAACTCAAATTACTTGGGGGCCGCAGGAGGCAGAATCTGGGTGAGGCTGGGCCGGATCAGGTATTCCACAAAAAAGGCTTTGTTAAATCCTCACAAACGTCATTATTAACAGTTCTTTAACTTCAATGGGTTCTTCTGAACCTGAGCTATCCTGAACTTAAATGAAATATTGAAGAACATGAATGAGCTGGCTGAGTGGCCCCATTGGATGTCCACTCCCCTCGGTGATATTTTCAACCTAACATCTGTGTTAATTTGCAGATTCGTCATGATAACAAATACGCATGGATAGTGGTGGTTAAATTGCCATCAACTTTCAAACAAATCAACCCATTTCAAATGATGGGAAAACAAAATACAATCCGCATGTTGCCAAATCCAATGCTGGTAACATTTAATTTGTCCAGCTCAAGGTCAAACATGCTCTTTTCAAACAGAGTAAGAAGCAGTAATTTTATAACGGCTATGTGATGCTACACGGGCTCCTTCATTGTTGTGAAATGTATCTCTGCCTGCATTAAGCCCAGCCGATGGCCCGCCCCCAGGAGCCATATACTCCACTGTGATGGTTGGTTGGTTCAATTCCAGCTTGCACAAAAAGGAACCTTCCACACACAACATGGTAACGTTCCATTCATACAAAACTTGCAGGGCGCACTAACATTAAACTTTCATATCGTCCTGCGGGCCACAAAATATCATCTTGCGGGCCTCAGTTGGCCCCCGGGCCGTGAGTTTGAGACCCCTGGTCTAGGCCAAGCCACTCTCATCAACCTTACTCACATCTGGGTGCCACCATACAGCACTATACCTCCGTCCTCCAGAAGGCAGGCTCTGAAGGCAGAAATATAAGCAAAAAAAATCCAATGGCAACTTTACAAGTGTAAAAATCAAATTTACAACCTGGTACAAAAGATGGCTCTGGTCTCTAGAGCAAAGTTTTTACTACATGACAACTCTGGTGTGGGGGGTGAATTTTTGATTAATACCTCCATTTATGCTATCTGAAAACTATTGTTCAGTGCATAAGCAGAAAGAAGAAAGAAAAGAAAATATTGGTAAATGGGGGAGCAATGGTCACGCAACATCCATTTATATACAATCTACACCTGCAACGTTCTTCACTCAGTCTCAGTCCCTAAAAGTCATGGTCTTGTCTTGGTCTCAGTGCGATCTTGACTAAAAGACTACTGAATGGCAAATGTACTAAAGAGATGAAGGCAGTTAGACCCCGTTTGTTTGCCATCATTTCCCTGGAAATTTGTGCCATTAATGACGGCAGATATGGTGCTTTGGCGCCTCTCAGTGGCTTTGATTAATAATAATAATAATAATAATAATAATAATAATAATAATAATAATAATAATAATAATAATAATAATGGATTGGATTTATACTGCCACTGAATCTGCTCTGAATTTTTATGTTTTAATATTTTGTGATTTAAATTTTTATTCTCAAAGTTTTATTGTTCTTTTATCGCACTTTGTAAAGCACTTTGTGATTTATATCTGTGAAAGGTGCTATATAAATAAAATTTACTTACTTTACTTACTTACTCCAGAAAGAAAATCTATCTCAAGTATTTAATTTGGAAGGATGAAGAGCATACACATAAATATTTGCCTGGTGTTTTGGTAAACATGTCAAACCTCAAAATAAACTCAGTGAGAGGTTGTAGAACCTCAGCCTGACCCCCACCATGGCTTTACACGGTATTATTAATAAATAAATATTACAACATATTTTGATTCTAAATTAGACAAAGGCTGACTGTATAATATGTAAATAGGAATGTATAAATCAATTAATTAACTCCACAACAGCGTGCATATGACTTTTTGTCCAATTATTTGCTTACAGTGACATTATTCATTGGTCATTATCTATCCAGTTCTAGTTTGATATACAAAATTGTAAGACACACACAGATATTGGTGCAGAGCATGTTTTTGTTCCTTAAGCACACCCTTTTTTGTACCTCAGTATTTCTTAAATCCTGAGTATGAGCTTAGCTCCTACAGAATTTCCTGACCATTAAGTCTTAACCTGGACTAAGTCTTGTCTTAGAATTTTTTTCTGCTCTGTCTAAAGCCCCATTTTACACTGGAGCAGTAGGTACTGTTTTGGATTGAAACAAGCATCAGGACCCACCAGTTAAAAAACAACAACAACAACAAAAACAGATTGTTGAGAGCATTATTTTGTTCTTAAAATAATTAACATTTGTATTTAAGTAATACATACTTGGTTTTAAACACTGTTAAAAAAAATCCCTGGGCCCCTTCTTTGGGCCTCCGTTTCCCAGTATGCATCTCTTCTAAAAGATCCGCCATATTGCCTTGGTCCAAACGCGCTGCTGGATCTGTTCGTATCCACAACTGAAAATGTAAGTATAGAATTATCATATTTTCTGCAAGATTGGGTCGTTTTACATGTACGGTAATCTTCTATTGTTGTTACTGCTGTACTAACCCATTTAAAGCCCTTTCAAACCAAGGAATTAATGCCCGGAATACCTTAATACAGCTGTGGTGATTGGTGCGTCGGCTCACTCTCTGTTGTTGTTTTTCCCCTCTGTTTCAACAACGAAGTGCATCCACGACTCCACTCAAATAAATGCCCGTTTGTACCACTCTTTTATCCCTCTAATTTATCACACACCAATTAAACCGCATACGCGTCTGTCTAGATAATTAGAATCGTCTGTTTCTCGCGGGTTTTCTTGTGGCTCTGGAGGTTTTGGGGGAATAGCTAGCTTCTGCAGCTAACTCATTAGCATTAGCCGAGCCGCATAGATTTCGCATAAAATCAGTGCGCGCCGTCCGTCTCACAGCAGCCCATGATAGAAACCGAACCAGCAAATATGTATAATATTTTGGGGTAAGTTGACCGTGATAAGATACAAACAGCAAAAACGTGTAATTGAATCGACTGAACGTGCTGTTAGTTGTATAGTTCACTAGAATCCGTAGATTACGAAATTATCAGTGCATTCCTGTGGTGTTTGGTTGAAGTTTTCCTACGAGGTCTTTCAAATAAACTATTTCGGGTTACCTCGAGTATAATGACCCAACGTGTTAAAATTGGTCCACCCCCACTGTCCTTAGTCACATGGACGGAGGCAGCTCTTAATTTGTAAAGCTGGAGGTGGGGGAACACAGAGAGAATATTTAAGTATTCCCCAGCATCAAGAAGAAAACAAATGGTTAAGAAACATGTTGTTATGAAGACTGCTTTATAGCTTTTTGTGTCTAAATAATGCCATTTTTAACAACTTAATGGGCAGCTGAGTTATAAAACGGAGTTAAAAATGTTTAAAAACAGGCCACATTAACTTTCAGAAATGTCTCGATTCCTGATTTATAAGGTGGGGGTATATTCCTCCACGTTCCCCCCACAAATTAAGCACTGGAAGGAGACATGGGAAGCAGTGATATGGGATAGGACTTATAAAATTAAAAAAGACTAAAGTAATAGATTATTTAAAGCAGTATATTGGCATCTGGAATAAAACTTTAAAGTCTCTGAGAAAAGCAATAGGTTATTGTTCAACGAGCAAGGGACAGCATCATAGTAGTAATTATCATACTTGCACATGGCATGCATATGTTTAGGCCACTTATATCCTATTGAGTAGAAGATTAGCAAGCATATTAGTATTGGTAAAAATGTTTAATTAGTCTATCTATTCCTTTTTCTTCTTCAAAAAACAATTTCCTATCCATAGCTTTGTATGCTGTGCTGGGTTTTAACAGACTAGTTTTATGCTTTTTGCTATCTTGTGTTGTTAAAATTGCTTCCATTGTTTTCTTCACTTGTAAGTCGCTTTGGATAAAATGTCTGCTAAATGACTAAATGTAAATATAGAAAATATAAAAGGCTCTGGACTAACTTCTACTTGCCAAAGCAGTAGCTAAAGCAATATTAAAGAATGAACCAGGTCTAAAAAGGACTTTTTTTAATTAGATGCACCTCAGTTTCCTTTAAGTCTCTGTTTGGACAATGCCTTTGAACAAAAAGTAAAGATCAACATAAAAGTCCATACCATTGTTGAGATACAAGTCACTCTTTGTGATGCTGGTATTGCCTTAACAATATTGTAATATAATATGCAATGTACATTTCCTTTTCTTCAATGGAACAAACATTAAATATATTGCAAAATTTTCAGAAGAGTGAAATGCGGGAAATGGGTAAAACGGATGTGTCGGGTTTAAAAACACAGATTATGTTTTCTGTTTTTTATGGCTATATTTTTCTTGCTGCTCTATGGCAGGTTTATCTTGTGAAGCTAACTGTTTCCTAAAGAGCGTTACAGTAATTTAAATCATGTCTTTATACAAACAGCTGAAACATCAATGCACTGTTTAATTCTATATTAATATATACCATGTCTGTAGAGGCTCTACTCCAGTCTGATTATTGTATCTCTCCTGTTCAACTGTAAAATGAGCCTTTGCAGAGACAATACATTCACCAAAGTAAAAGCAGTCTACAGGAGACATGATGACAGTAATAGCAGTGTCAGGGAAAGTCCAATAAAACCCTTTTAAAACTGAGTGAAACCAAAAGTTACTGAACTTAGCCTAACTTCATAACACTTTGAGTTCTTGGTATGGACTTTGGTGCAGACTTTCAGGCGAGAAAAGCTCTGACTATAATATCGCATTTAACTGGTCAAGTAGGAATTTTGTTTGGAAATCTGTTGCTTTTTACGTAGAATCACCCATTGATACCAGTCTGTTCACTGGGCAAAGTTATTGAAGAGAAAGGAATTTGACTTTAGTTTAACATTTTCACAGCACAAACTGTTGAAGAATCATATCTAAATTATCAGGACATCACGTGTATACCTCAATCAGCCCTGCAATTAACACTTCTAGGCATATGTATTAAAAATAAATAAATAAAACACCCTCAAAACTCTATCAGCTGAACACAAGACAACTCTTCAGCTTGACAAGAAATCTCATGTTTTGATCACGTCATACTGTTACCAATACACTTTGTTGTGTTGCAGCGTGGCAGAGATGACCCAGACGGTTCAGACCAACGGGGTCCAGCCCCTCAGTAAAACCTGGGAGCTGAGCCTCTACGAGCTGCAGAGAACTCCACAGGTAAATTATCCAGGCTCCTGATTAGTTAAAAACAGTGCGAGGAATAACATACTTTTCAAACCTCCATGTTATCCCACAGTCATGTTTTTTGACAGCTACCTTTACCGGTTTGTGATGTGGCAAAAATAGAGCTCTTTTTTTGATTTACTTAATTCTGTATTATTGCCTTTTTTTAAGCAGATACAGAGGACTACTACAATGTTCTATTGCTTCTGACACTTTACCGTGCCATTCTGCAGGTGTCCTAAAGGTTTGAAGTATAATTCAGTAATGACAGCAAAGTCAGAGCCACGTGGTTTGTAGGATGTCAGACAGAAACCTGTCCTGAGTTAGTCTGATTTATTTCTCCCGTTCAACTGTAAAATGAGTCTCTGCATAGACAACACATTCACCACAGTAAAAGGTGACACACCCCTATTGTCATGATGACAGTGAAACCTACGTCAGGGAAAGTCCTCCTTTAAAAACTAGTGTGAAACCAAAAGTTACAGAACCTAACGAGTACTGCGTAACGATTTGTAAGTTCCTAGTACAGACTTTACGGAGAGAAAATGGCCATTAGCCAGATCCAACATAGAATCCCCCGGCACACTGGTGGCTACGCCTGGGCCGTAGAGTCAGCCACCTACAGCCCACTGTTCTTCCCTGGGACACAGCATGGAGTCTATACAGTGTTTACAGAGCACAAGCCACAGATTGTTGTCTGGTTGGAGGTTGCGTTGTTCATTTTCTCTTTTTTGCCTTGGTGTGAGAGGAATGGAATGATTGACTGAATGCACCTGAAAAGGTGTAATTGTTTGCCGCTCTGTTCATTTTGCTCTCATGTCGTCGCTGCAGCCCCCTCATTTACACACAAATAAAGAGCCAACTCTTTGCTAAACTGGTTATAACCATCTTAACACTGTCTGACATAGAACAGAGGGATGTAGGTTACCTTGAGACTGAAGGAAAGATGTGTGCAACATGCTTTTACAAGCTGAACATGAGCATCATGCAGGGCTGGAACAATGAAGGAGAGGGCTACAACCAAAGATGGGCCGCCACCAACTCAAACTAAATTATGAATATAAATACAATATATTGGTATATTCACGGTATGTAATGTTAAAATATATAACGGGCTCCATTTGAGTTTGACACAAGAACAAAATGTGGAACATGGATTGGTGTTTTTGAATGCTGTTTATAGTTGTGTATTTTTGTTTATAATGCTTTTATAGTGTATTGCCATTGTTTTTATAATATTTGTGTAAAGTAGACAAGCCCAACCAGGGACAAGAGTTGAGAATTAGCATTTGCTATAAACTTTATATGCATCACATCAGCTGCAATATTTATTTTGTAACTATGTTTGATTGCATGGTCCTTGTTATTTATAAATAAAATAAAAATATCATATCAGTCGACTGAAGTCCCATGTTTCGTTCTGATCCAGGAGGCTATCACAGACGGTCTGGAGATCGCGGTGTCGCCTCGGTCGCTGCACAGTGAACTGATGTGTCCCATCTGTTTGGACATGTTAAAGAACACAATGACAACCAAAGAATGTCTACACCGCTTCTGCGCTGATTGTATAATCACAGCTTTGAGATCCGGGTGAGTTTGTCTCTGAACTCCTGTGTCATGAGTACAATTCAGATATTGCATCTTAGTATTATCAGTTTTCAACAAAAATATTGTATATTATGGGTGATGCATCACAATATAGCAAGAAAAACTTTAATAACAAAATGGATAAAAACAAAATACTGTATTTAGCGTTTTAGCCCAAGCAGCCCCACAGATTTTTTTGTGTATTCATTGTACACACAAAAGTTCTCTTTACCGCAACCTTTTATCATCTGATATAGATGATAACTCAAATGTACAACGCTTCAAGAAAGCCTTTACAGGTGGTTTAAATCTGTTCCTGAGACACTAGGGCTTACAGTTCAGAGGGATCAGTCTCTGCCGTTTGATGTGGGGCATATTTCTTGTTCAGGACTGTTTTATGACTTGTTGCCTGCATGAGATAGTATTGATATTCTAAGATAGTTTTTACCACAGAAATGAAGCTAGTATTATGGTGGCTGATTTAATATGGCAAAGCCCTGTAATCATGCAGCCCTTCTATCTATCCTGCTGATCGTTACCTCTTTTTAAATTTGTTTTATTTTTTTCCTGCAGTAACAAAGAATGCCCAACCTGTCGTAAAAAACTGGTGTCAAAGCGGTCACTGCGCCCAGACCCAAATTTTGACGCTCTCATCAGTAAGTGCCCTGAAGTGTGTTTTCTAAATGTGGCTGTATCATCAGTGTGGACATTGATGTGACTGTCTTGTAGGTAAGATTTATCCTAGCCGTGATGAATACGAAGCTCACCAGGAGAGAGTTTTGGCCCGCATCAGCAAACACAACAACCAGCAAGCCCTGTCCCACAGCATAGAGGAGGGGCTAAAGATACAGGCCATGACCAGGTACTTAAGCCAGGCCTGGGAAATAATCAGGCCATTTATGATCTGTCCCTCCTCTGTCTGACCTCAATTAAAGTAAAAAATGCAAAAAAAATTAAGATATTTGAAAATGGTGTTAAAGTATATCAACACACAAGGCTTACTTAATGTCACTGGTCCAAATATATATGCTAGCACATTTCCTGAAATGTAAATGTGGTAGTCTAATGAGTTTGCATGCGTTTTCCAGACTGCAGCGTGGAAAGAGACACACAGTGGAGAACGGCAGTGGAGCCGAGGACAACGGAGACTCATCTCATTGTAGCAACGCATCCGTCCACAGCAACCAGGTCACCAGATCGGAAACACAACCATATCTGAATGAACATGTTCATTTGGTTCTAGCTTTTATTTATTTATTGTTGGCGACATTCATAAAAGTCTTCTGTAAATGTGCTCGAGTTGGCCCTAGAAAGTTGTTCTTAATCTGCAGACCCTGATGACACTCGCAAAGTACTTCAAGTCTCTGGGTGTTGTTGGGCTGACACGCCTCAGCAACATCAAGTCGAGATCAAGTGCCTTTGGTCTGGAAGACCTGGGTGGTGTTCCCTTGTTTAAAGAAAGTGGACCGGAGGGTGTGTTCCAACTACAGAGGGATCACACTCCTCAGCCTCCCCAGGAAAGTCTATGCCAGGGTACTGGAGAGGAGAATCTGAGCCATAAGTGAATCTCGGATTCATAAGGAACACTGGACCAGTTCTACACCCTTAGGGGTGTAAGAGAGTTCACGAGAGCTTGTCCAACCAGCTCACAAGCCATTTGACTGTGTCCCTCTATTCTTGGTGTATGGCCTTAAGGGCCCTCTGCTAAGGGCTGGTCCATGTACGACCAGACCATGGGCTTGAATCACATTACCGGCAGTAAGTCAGACCTGGATCTCAGGTCCTGGGCCACAGGATCTCATCTCTGCTTTTTGCAGATAATGATGTCTGGTTGGCTTCATTAAATGAGAACCATCAGCCTGCACTTGGATGTTTTTCAGCAGAGTATGAAGCAGCTGAGATAAGAATCAGCACCTCCAAGTCTGAAGCCATGGTCCTCTGCTGAAAAAGAGTGGCTTGCCCCCTCTATGTTGCAGGAGTTCCTGCCTCACGCCGAGGAGTTGGGACATGGTCTTGTTCATGGGTAAGGGAAGGGTGGAGGGATGTTGACATATGCACCTCTGCAGTGATGCTGCTGATGTATCGGTGTGTTCTGGGGAAGGAGGAGCTGAATCTTGAGGTCAAACTCTGGATTTACCAGTTGATCCATGTTCTTTCTCTCACCTATGGTCATGAGTCTGGGATAAGGCTAGAAGAAAATGGACAGGTGAACAAATTAGAAGTTATGAACTATATGTAAATGTTGTTTCTATCTATAGAAACAACATTTAAAGTTCAAAGAGTAATCCTAATGGTCTCTCTCTGTGGTCTCTTATTGGTTAAGTTAGTAGATCTCTTATGTCCTGTAAAAGTCCTGAAACCATGTCTTCAGAAAAGAGTGGGCACATCATTTTCTCTATCTGTTTCCAACAGGAGGCAGGTCCAAGCATCAAGCGCACCAAGACAAGTGACGACAGCGGTTTGGACATGGACAATGCTGCAGAGAACGGTGGGACAGAGTCAGCGATCGATGGAGGAGCCAGTGAAATTGAGCTGGTGTTTAGACCACACCCCACTCTGATGGAGAAGGATGATGGTCACAACAGGTCAGTGCCAGACGTGACACATTTTCACTCCACACCAGACCAAAAGGTGCAAGCTGACATCTCTGTTCAATTCCTAATTTATTTCATACACAATTTGGTCCGTATTGAAATGCATATACCATGAAAAAAAGAGTGCCTAAAGTTTTGTGTATTTTTCTACCCTTTATTTTTTTTTTGTCTCAGCTGTGATTTAATATGGGCGCACTCTTCAGCCTTGTTATGGCATTCGTTAAATCCCCTGTTCTTTCCTTTGTCGTCAGTGTGGAGTTCGTGCCTCGCTACATAAAGACGTCCGGGAACGCCACAGTGGATCACCTCTCCAAATACCTGGCTGTGCGTCTGGCTTTGGAGGAGCTCAGAAGAAACTCTGACGCCAGCCCCGTGAATGTAGAGGCAGCATCAGAGAAGCAGTACACCATCTACATCCCCACCGCCGGAAACCAGTTCACTGTGAGTACATGACTCCCTTCACTCTTGCCTGTGTAAAGAAAGCCATTTTTCAACAAAAGGTCCCGTCTAGGAAATTTATTTATTTATTTTTTTTTTGGCACCAGCTTCTGTTTGATAGGCTTGTGACATTAATTTGATGTTACTGTTAGGACAGGAAACAAAAGATAAAATTTATTACAATAATTTTACAATTGCTTCTTGAGATTCACCAATATGTTTACTGAACCAATCCAACATGAATTTCGTGCATGTCTAGCAGTTTGAAGTATTTTCAGACAATTCACTAAACATTCTTACACATTCATACATGCTTTATCTATGGCCCTATCCCAATACCCACACTATGCCCTGTGTTCTTTCACAAAGGGTGAACTTGGTGGAAGTGCACTCATAAGAGAGAGAGATTGTTAGTACTTAGGAACACATGACACTTGAAAAGACATTTTATCTCCATTTCGCTGCACTCAATTGCGCTAGATTTCTGCCATTTTAGTTCAATAATCACGCCATTTTTAAAGACAATGCCTTGACAATTGTACGATTAAAAGTATAAATCTGACCTCCTTAGCTGTTTTTTTTTTTTTTGTGCCCGCCACCAGTTTATTCAATTTCAGGTTAAAGATCTTGGCTCAACCTGCCTTCCCTTATCTATATGCTCTGGTCCTGCCCTCACTTGAATAACTACTGGAGGGGAGTCTTGAATATACCACCTCAAGTATTAAGGCACAAGCTCGAAAACCCCTAGATTATTTTTTATGAGACGTGTTGGCAGCCACTTGAAAACAATGTATATTTAAATGGCACCTAAATGTACTTATGCGAATGGTTTAATTTGTCTTTATTTGCTACGTTTCTTCATTTCAGGTACTCAACGGATCATTCTCTTTGGAGTTGGTCAGTGAAAAATACTGGAAGGTCAACAAACCAATGGAGCTCTACTTTGCCCCGACAAAAGAACACAAGTAGATCTTTTGCAGCCTGTACGAGTTCCAAAACGCACACACTATGACGGATACATTTCCACCGGTATGAGGCAAACAGACGGACTTGGCTACACCTGTGCACACATACAGCGAGGAGGAGAGTGTGTCTGAAGGAGACGGAGGGGGGGGGGGTCCTCAATGGACTCTTGTAAAAAGAAAAAAAAAACTGTTTTATATTCTCTGTATCTTGTGTCTCTTCTATCTTTCTGTCTGTAGAAGGTAGCAGATCAGTACAGCAGCTTCTTCAAAAACCCTTTTGACAGAGAAAGGACCTCATTCACCAGGTTTCAACAAGAAATTTAAGTCTTACTCTTGAGGTTCTCTGCTATTTACCAATGGAAAGTTAACACAAAACCTTCTCGAGGGCTACCCCGGAAAGCATTTGTAAATGAATAGCTACTTTAGATTGATAACTGGCAGTGATGAACCTCATGCCAGTAAGCGCCTATCACCAGGTCAGTTTATCCAATCATTGTTGTTCGAAAACATTAGAACATTTTCTTTGCGTCAAGGACAAGATGGTTTTCAGTGAGTTTGTCAAAGCCAAAATGGAAAGTGTTCTACAAACGGGTAAATGATCACTTTGCCCTAACATGAGACATGCTGTGTAAAAATATTTAGGGTGTATGTTTCAGTTAAATGTATTATTTCACATTACACAGTATACTCCCCATATAGTTCTGTCCTGATCATCTGACATGGAGCAGGGAGCATATGTCCAGCTTTTTATGTAATTTTCAGTCTAGTGTAGGGAACTGTTTCAGAGAGGCCCAGAGTTTTAAATCTTTCTGCCCTATTCTCCTCGCATTGAGTGTGTCCTTGTGCATTGCCTCCCTTACACCTCAGACCAGTATGGAGACTGCAAATAAACGCACGTCTTTGTGCAGCAAGGCTCATAAGTGCCCTTCACCTTGTCCCTATATTTGACCGCAGTGCACAATCTAACCTAATCTAGCGGATTTGTAAATGGTAAAATTTGTGAGATAAATAATATAGGTAAACATTAATTTTAAGGTCAGCTTGTTAAGGGTGATCAGTGCTGCCATTAATTGACAAATCTAGGCTCAAACTCAAATGTCACTAAATGGAGGGCCGTTTACACAGCAACACTTTTTACCAAAACCACAATAATTCTGTTATGATTCTGTTACAGATTGGCCTCTTGTTCACACAATGCAAGTGTTTTTGCATCTTGAAACCACAAACGTTTGACTCTGGCTGAGGAGGTGTTCTTTGTTTTGTTGCTGCCACTCTGACCTCGTGTAAACTGTGAAGCTATCGTTCTCTTTGAAAACAGACATAAGCACAACACGCATGCACAACCAACGTCTCTACAGAAGTGGAGGCAGCAGGAGCAGTCAAAAGAAAACCCTCCCCCTACTGGTCTGGTATATGCACTACATCATTTTGGGCAGCTCTTTGGGAACACTGATTATGTCGTAACGTTGTTGTGCGAACATTTATTGGACAGCGGCTTGACCTTTTGTGTTTTCCTGATCAGCATTCTGGTGTAACGGGCCTCTTAGATTCAGTCATCAGAACCCACCAACGCTGTGCCCAAGTGTGTTCAAACTCGGAGAAACATTAGCGGCAAGGTTAGGCCAATGTATTATCTTTAACTTTTGCTTTTTGCTTTTGTTTTTTAAGCTGACGATGTTCGAACCTGGTCACTTTTTTGCAGCAGAACATTTAGAAGCTTTACAGTAGCTGTCAATGTTGTGAGTGTGCTTACATTCAACTCCATTAATAAACTTCACTGTAGAAACTGACAGATGTAAAATATGGTAATGCCTTACTTACGGCGTGTAGATTTTTCTTGGGAAGCTTTTGATGAATGAGGTCCTGGATGTGCTGATTCTATGTAAAAACAATATTTCTTTGTATTCACTACAGGCCCTTTTTTTTTAGATTGTGCTGCGTTGAGGTATGTGTGTCTGAAGTCATTGCTGAGATTGGTTTTGGTTTAAACTGTGAAACATTTGCCGTGATTAAAAACTATGAGCAGTGGTGATATTGTTTTAAAATTATTTGAACGGTAGTCCTATAATACATTTTATTTTATTTTATTTTTTGTTTATAAACTTAAACCACAATGGCCTTAACTGGTTTGTCTAAAAAAACAAAACAAAAAAACATGTCTGCCTGTTTAAGAATACAATGAGATTTTTTTTTTTTTTTTTTAATTTCCAATCAACTTTCTTCCTGGATAGTTATTTCTTTTTGAAGTTTTGAAAATGTTTTTGCTTTTAAGAATTTTTCAAAATGACTTGTATTCAAGTAATATGAACATGAAATATTACTGATCAATTTACTTTTTGAATGTCTCATAAACAATTACACATTGGTATTTTTTCAGAAACAACAGCCTTAAATGGTTGCCTATAAGTTCTGGTATCACCAAGCCTTTATGTAATTAATTCAAATGTTTTAATTAAAAAAGAGAAAATGCCTATCTACAAAGTCAAGACTATCTGATTTGACTTGGCTGATATTATTGCTCGTTACTTGATGCTAGGTAAATGGGCTTTTGGGGTCAGCTGTTAAACTATATTGAGTGACTGGAGGTAAACGTGTTTGCCATGGACTGTATAAAAAATGAAAATGAAGGAAGCTTGTGCTAAACTGAAGGTTGGCTCCAAGAAGGCAAGCTCTTGTTGACTACCATTTAAAACACTACAAAGTTCTAACTAAATGGTTCTAATTTTGGTCTCATTGTTTGATAAGTCTTGGTGGTATATCTGTAAACCTGTTTTTTACAAGGTTTTGAGACCAGTCAGCTTGCTTGTCTAGCTTCAAGGGTAAAACCAGGACTACATGGGCTTTAACCACATGTAAACCAGAACTAAACCTATGTCCCTCCCGAAGTTGACCTTATTTTTAATATAATAACTCCTGGATCCATTAAAAAAAATGCACCTTTTGCTAACGTATTAGGGTGACATCAGTCCATTTCTTTTACAGTGTGTAGTAGTTTTACAGCGTGGCAATACACACCAACTACATAAGTAGTTAAATAGATGGTCATTTTTTTTTTTTGTTTTTTTGTAAAATGGTACAAAATTTAGTCAAGACACTGTAAAGATGAGTTAAATTGAAAATTTTTTTTTTTTTTTTCACATGAAGTACATTTAAGGTTTTGGGAATTTCTTTCTTGGCAATAACAAATTTCAGTTGGTACGGTTTTCTTAATTAGTTAGCAGCTTCTGAGATGTGTCCCGGACTAACTTGGACGAGTAGCTGTTGTGCTGATCTGCTGCCTCGTAGAAAAACCTCCAACTGTGGCTTGTCCTTTTATAAATGTCTTTTGTAACTGAGAATGGAGTGTGTGTGTGAGAGATGGATTTTATTTTATTTTTTTCTGCTGTAGACAGTGACCATTTCATTATTGGGTCTCTCTTTTAAACTTCAGGTGATTGTCTGCTTGTTTATTCTACTTCAACATAAAGACTGTCACTGTCCAAATGTCTGTCTGCAGTTCATATTAAACACACAAAAACACAAGGGGCCCCTTTGTTGATTTTTACTTGAGCTTAAGGAAATCTGAATTTCTTTGGAGAATGTGAAGTAATTAGCTTACTTTTCATTTTGGGATTACAGCACTGGCAATTTTATAAAAATGCTTAGATTTCAACAAATCTAAAGTTGGGATTTGTAATTATTGGTCTAATTGTGACATCTGGTGGCAAAAGTGGAGATTTGCCCCCAGAATCTGAATTCAGGGGGCAGTTCTAACAGAATAAACTCCCTCTGGACTAACAAAACTTAAAAACATTACAACCAACAAGAGAAACAAAGCATTGCACAACCCCGACCCATTCTAGATTAACAGTTAATTGGGGAGACCAGAGTGATTTTATTGGGAATAATAGTGAAAGGGGGGGGCATGGACAGACTAAATTAATGAACTGCTGGACCCAAAACATTGTTCTAACTTATACAGTGTTAAGAAATTTTATGTCATATTTTGAGGCTGCACCAAATAATGAACATTGAATCCAAATTATATCAAACATTTTAAGGAAAAGTTGCTTAGTATATTACACAAGGTGGGCACCCCTAGCTCAGTCAGTAGAGCACAAGCTATGCATGCACATTTGACCTGTCTAAATATAAAAAAATTATAGATCTTTGACAAACAAGACTTAGTGCTTTTGTTTTATTTCTGATATAAAAACAGACATTAAGCAATAGAACCTTCAGACTACACCCAAATTGAAAAAAAAAGTAAAAAAAATTTAATCACTAATAGAGGAGAAAATCCCAGCATGCATAACACAGAAGGCAAGCCCCCAGTCCATTTAGAAATAAACCCGTGTACATCCTCAGAGTGAAGTGGGCTTTGGACATGAAGAGGAAATACAGCAGAGAAGAAGAGTGCAGCCCCTTTTACACCAACATTTATGCTAATTTGTCTAAACCTGTTTCTGTCTGTGTCCTTTTCACAAAAAAAAAAAAAAAAAAAAAAGGATCCAATGTGTTATAAAAAATAATGGCTGCTGGCCACTGAGTTTGACATAATACACAGTAGGGCTAGTCTTTACAGAATTGTACAAAAGGAATAAACATGGTCACAAAATAGCTTTGTAAAATCTAAATTTAACTCCACATGGCTAATTCTCATTACGTTATACTTATGGTACGCTTTTCCCTTTACAGACTTGTTATTGCCTCTCTTTGTACAAAAGGTGGACTAAAAGCTCCCTGTCCTTGGGGGAGTTAGGGGGGGGGAGAAGTGAAAAAGACAAACGGTGAAAAGGCCAAGTGTTAAGATGTCCCCTGACCAAAAACCTGTGTAAAAGGGGCTAGTGTCCGAATCGGCTTGAAATGTGTTTTGTGAGCTTGACTGGTGAACAGACAGGAAGTGAGGTGCCAGCACCGTCCCACCTCACTGCCACAGTGCTGAAAATCCCAGAGGTGTGAAGAAAAAAAAAAGCTGAAAAAAGAAAGACAACAATGGCGTTGAGGGCGATGCTCGGCTCCGATATACAAAATAAGGGAGTCATGTCCATAAACACAACATGAGACATGTCCCTTTGATCAGCTCCGAGACTCGTTTACAGTCGCTGTGTGGTTGGATTAGACCAGGACAGGATCAGACGGTCTTCCGGGCGGTCAGCACTCGGACGATAGAGCCCACTCCTCCCACTGCCAGCACCTGAGCGGACAGAAAAACATCCAGAATTTAAGATTCAGTACGATCAAAAAGACAGTAGATCAGATTATGACAAGCGTTGAGGAAATGTTGCCGTTTTCTCTTTAATTGCTTAATGATTTCATTATTTTTTTCCTGATTGACTGACACCATTTAGTCACACTGTGTGACCAGCAAAGTTATAAATGAACAGAGGGGTGACCAAAGTGGAACACAGTGCTACACTCACACTAGGGACAGCAGATCCTTCCCTGTTAGGTAGATGCTAAATTTCCCACAGCTATGTTCTGTAAAAATAAGCCAGCGCCAGTGGGGTAAAAAGAACATGTCTGTTTGTTCCTCTTTGGTGAGACCTACACACTCCCATGTAAACAAAGTAAAATGGGGATGGCAAGACAAGTTCCTTTCGGCAAATATAAGTAAACACTAAACACTTAACATTTCACTCAACACACCTCATACTCCGCTAAAGCCAGACTATGTGGGCTTGTGTCTAAAAGTCCATGCTCCAGACTTATCTAGACCGAGCAAAGATTCTGCCAAAACATATCTACAAGGAAACTACAGTAAAATGTAGTTTTGCTGTCATACTGCACATTTGTTCTTCATCTGTACTTTTAAATCCTATATCCAGCCTGTGGTGGTAAAAAACATTGTTTGGTTTGGAAATAAATGCCACAGACAGTGTTGCTATACCTTTTCATGCCACTGCAGAAGCACGGCGCTGCTGTTGTCTGAAGGCTTCTCGAAGCCTCTGTAGATGTACTTCATCAGCAGGTCCACTCCCGCTCTGTCCAGCGAGGCCACAGATTTCTCTATATCACTGGTCTTAAAACTGCTCAGCACCTTGATCACCAGCAGCTCCGCTCGCTCCTACACACAAGACCTTTTCATTATTTTACAAAGAGGAGGGTATTAAATAAAGTAAAAGAGAAGAAAGATGAAATAGTCTGGTGTGCGTCAGCATTAGTATCTGTATCGAGTCCGGCTGTGACTAGGTGCTACCAGGACTAGGACTGCCAATTTATCATTATCGTGATTATCAATTGCAACATCTATATCATAAAGAATGACTTTTATCACAATAATGCTATACTCTTTTTATATATTTTTATAGACTTTTGCTTTTTTTCTGCCAAAAATCATCCAAAATGGTCCAAACGAAGCTTTAAATCAGACAGTGATTTAGACCCGTTTAGTCCTGGTATAATCTTTAATTCTGATTTAGCTCTTGTTTGACAAATGGAGGGTAGTGTAGGGTTCTTTTTTCCTATGTAATAGCACATTCAAATATTACAGGTAATATTTTAAATAGTTATTGTTTAATGCAAATTTTTCCAATATGATGCAGCCCTAACCAGGACGCAGCTATCAAATCCAAACACAAATCTAGTTTTAGACCAAGTCCAAACTCAAGGAGGGGATAAAGGGTCATTTTAAATTAAAATAAGAATATTTTTTAAAAGTTATCATCCATTTACAAAAATGTCAAAGCAATTGTAGCCTTGGTCAGTCCAAAGAGGCGACGCGTTTGTTTGAAGAAGTGTTTTCTATAATGTCAGATATTTAATAATCGTGGTACTCTGGTTTCCCCCACAAACATAAAAAACTGAATCCTGGTTCAATTCTTGTCGTACACATGTTCATTCCTGAACCAGCTTTTGTTCAAGTCTTGGGTTTAACTTTGATTTAGTCCCCCTTCATAGGCTCAATAAACCATCTCCATTAGATTCAATCCATGTAGATTTTTGTTGATATATGACATTGTTGTAGGAAATTGATCTGCACTGACAGAACTTACCTTAACATTCTGGTTCTTGGAGTTGATTGGAGGATTCTTTAGTACAGCCAGAAGGGCTCCGTTCATGTTCCCCTTAAAAACAACTGTCAAGGACCACACTGTTGAGCAACAGACTGTTTTCTGGACACAAATCATCCTTTAAGATCTGAATTACAGCTTTGTTATTAGTTTAAAATGATTATTTAGGAAACATGTTACTATATGCATTTGTAGTATTCTGTATTATGCATTGAACATTATAATAAATAATAATTTACCGTTTAATAGCACCAGAATCAAGGAACAAAAAGTGCATTTGTTAAAATGCTTTTTCCCTTTCTTTTGTTATCAAAATGCTTTTTAGCTTGTCTGCTTCACGAGTACACCTGACACACGCTTGAAGGGACGTGCACAGGCGTTTTCAGGGGCTGTTGTTGTAACCACGTCTGAACCAAGTTACATCACACCTCTCAGATTCTTAGTCATTTTTCAATACAAATAATACTAAAAAAATCCCTGCCCGTTTTCACACGTCTAGCTGATCTAAGCCGTAAAAATAATAATAATAATTTAATAAATCAATAAAATGATGTTATCCTCTTTAAACTCCAAACCTGCAGCTTCTGGGCTGCTTCTGGTCAAGACCAAACAAGTCTGGAGTGTGGGGCTTCCATGAACTAAAGGATTCACTGCAAACATCTGGGAGCTAGATTTCACAGAACACCTTTAGATTTCCTCAAATATATTCCCAATGCGTTGTCATTAAGTCATAGCTGATCCTGGAAAAGCTCAATACAGTGAGGAGTTAGCGCCTTTTACTAAAACTCACGGATCTTTAAAAAAAAAAAAAAAAAAAAAACATAAGTCAGCCACACCCTCCTTTGAACTGAACCCGGAAACTCTCCTCTGACAGCTCCACTAGAGTAATTCAAAACCCAACTCAATCCAATGGGTCATAAAAACACACACATATTTCAACTATGTGTATTTTCTGCTGCAGTAGTAGTTCACACGGCGGTTAGCATTGTGCAAATACCCACACACGAGGAATTATCCTCCTAATATTACACGAACAGAACAGCACCAGGATGAGATAATAACACAACAAGAAAGCCATAAGTGTATGTATTTGATTGACACAGAGTCTGGGATTAAGTTAAAAGATTGGAGTATGTTAAAGGATATTGTCGGAGCAGAGAGTCTACTTCTGCTTCGTCAGGTCCGCCCTGGTTTTCTCCTCCCTCTTCTTCGTCCACAAACTTGTTCTCGTCGTATTCATCCACATCCACTTTCCTGAACCGGTCTGAAAGTGTGGTTTTAGACATGTCTGCGGCTGAAGGAGCGGTTGTTTTACGGAGGGACGGTCTTAAATGTGGTGGACAGCAGTCAGTTTTTCGCTGTCCAGATCGGGTCCAGATTGCAGCAGCGTTAACCCGAGCGCCGCTTCCTGATTCGCACTACTTCTGCTTCCGCCTCCCGTGTTTCTTCCATTTTTGGTGTTGTTGGAGGATGGACGCAGGGCTGTCCGTAGAACAACGCCCTCTAAAGGACTGGAGGGACATGTAAAAATGAAACCAAATGAAACACATATTTTGATAGAAGCAACGATGCAAATGTTTTAGGGATTTATATTTTTGTGATGAAATGAAGACAGGGCTTTTTATGGCCTTAATTTTAAAGGCACATTCTCTACACTGTTAGTGGTACAAAGAGGAACACACATATTTTTAAAAGTCTATAATAAAAATATCACTCCCTGAATTTGTCTCTATTGGGAAGAAGACTTTAAGTTCCATACACATAAACAGCCAAACATTAACTTTATTTAAATGTGTGTTAACTATAGCAGGTCTAATGCTTTACCCTTCCACAAAGTTTATTCTTTAAAAGACCTGTGTGTGTCTATTTTTTATTATCATCAAACAAGACCAGTACTGGCCTCAGATCAGTTATGACCGTAAATGGCATGGATTTTATATTGCGCTTTTCCACCTCTCAATGCACTTTACATCAAGCATCCATTTACCCATTCACTCACACATTCACACACAAGACAAGGTGGGTTAAGTGTCTTGCCCAAGGACACAACAGAGAGTCCAGAGAGAGGACCGAGTCCAGAGAGAGGACTGACCGAGTCCAGAGAGTGGACGTACAGAGTCCAGAGAGAGGACTGACAGAGTCCAGAGAGTGGACTGACCAAGTCCAGAGAGTGGACGTACAGAGTCCAGAGAGAGGACTGACAGAGTCCAGAGAGAGGACGGACCGAGTCCAGAGAGTGGACTGACCGAGTCAAGAGAGTGGACGTACAGAGTCCAGAGAGAGGACTGACAGAGTCCAGAGAGAGGACTGACAGAGTCCAGAGAGTGGACTGACCGAGTCCAGAGAGTGGACGTACAGAGTCCAGAGAGAGGACGGACAGAGTCCAGAGAGAGGACGTACAGAGTCCAGAGAGAGGAGTGACAGAGTCCAGAGAGTGGACGTACAGAGTCCAGAGAGAGGACGTACAGAGTCCAGTGAGAAGACGTACAGAGTCCAGAGAGAGGACAGACAGAGTCCAGAGAGAGGACGGACAGAGTCCAGAGAGTGGACGTACAGAGTCCAGAGAGTGGACGTACAGAGTCCAGAGAGAGGACGTACAGAGTCCAGAGAGAGGAGTGACAGAGTCCAGAGAGTGGACGTACAGAGTCCAGAGAGAGGACGTACAGAGTCCAGAGAGTGGACGTACAGAGTCCAGAGAGAGGACGTACAGAGTCCAGAGAGAGGACGTACAGAGTCCAGAGAGTGGACGTACAGAGTCCAGAGAGTGGACGTACAGAGTCCAGAGAGAGGACGTACAGAGTCCAGAGAGTGGACGTACAGAGTCCAGAGAGTGGACGTACAGAGTCCAGAGAGAGGAGTGACAGAGTCCAGAGAGAGGACGTACAGAGTCCAGAGAGAGGAGTGACAGAGTCCAGAGAGAGGACGTACAGAGTCCAGAGAGTGGACGTACAGAGTCCAGAGAGTGGACGTACAGAGTCCAGAGAGAGGAGTGACAGAGTCCAGAGAGTGGACGTACAGAGTTCAGTTCTGCCTAGTATTTACAACAGTGTTCTTAAACCTAAACCAAAAGAGCCTCATCTTAGAACAACCAACATAACACCTGATTAGAACTCTGACATTAACGACACTGCACCTGAATGGAGCAGTGTAATTAACGACTCTTCGTAGCCTTAACGACTTTCATATGGAGTCACACCTCCCTTTCATGGCCCATCAGGTTTGGTTTCAGGGGAAACTCCTCCCTTTAGAGATATAAACTCAGCTCTCCTACCAGTTGAACTCAGAATTTACAAAGTCTCTTGGAATAGAGACGAAACGTCTTCACCTTGAAAACGAAGTCCAGATGCTTTTACTCAAACCTTTTTTTCAATACTAGTGACATTAAACTGTATTTTTTAAATTTTTGTTAATTGTGAAGTTACCCTGTTTCCAATTCAAAGTTCATTTGTGTTTCTAAAGCTTTATTAAGCAAAACTTTAACATTACAACCCAATGTAATGAAACATGTTAATTGCGAAATGACACAAAAATACAAATAAAGCATACATACGTTAGATATTGTAGTGTAATGCAGGTGTACATAATAAAGAAAACAATAAAACATCCTTCAAAATGGTGATACAATAACCTACAGACATTCGGAGTAAAAATTGTTCTTCACGTGTAAATGTGTATGTGCTAGTTATTATGTGTCAAAGCTTCATTGATATAACTGCGGATTATGAATAAGTAATAAGCATTTCCTCCATTTAATACAGAACATCCTTCAACTGTTGGACCAAATTTCAGAACAAGGATTTAATTTCTTCCTACAGTCAAACACAAATGAAAAGACAATATGCATTTACATTGATTTGGCAAAATGGATAGTTTGGAGATGGTAGTAGCAGTGATGCTACTATAATAGTGTTTGGCCTATCGGGAGCCCTGCGACTAACTGGCCACTGTCCAGGGTGTACCCCGCCTCAGGCCCAAAGCTGCTGGGATAGGCTCCAGCCACCCGTGACCCCTAACGGGACAAAGCGGTAGAAAATGAATGAATGAATGGCCTATCGGGAATAAAAGTAATGCTCAATAAATGGAGCAGAATTTTAATCTCACTTTTCGAGTCTCACCTTTCACCCAAAGTCATTCAACACGGAAATGTAATTCTATCCAATAATGTGACAGTATAGTGCCATTTTTTACTGTTTCATGCTCCTAACAAAAAAAACAGATATTTTTATATTCAATGCCCACAAAGATTTTCCTGGAATATGTTAATTACTATTATTACTCATTTTTTTTAATTGCAACCCACTTTTGGGTCCCAACCCAATGTTTGGTGAGCAAAAATAGTCACATTATCCATGTATTAGAAGCACATGAAGTAAAAGGGATCACTTTAAAGATTTCCATAGTATTATAATCTTTGTGCACTTAAATCTCATTTTTCCAGATATAAATGACTATTGGTAAAACTTTTACAGCATTACCAATAAAAAACTAAAGACACAATTTCAAATCTGCAGAGTGAAACTGGATCAAATGTAGGCATTGTAACAAAATAAGAGCTTGACAATTATATATGAATCTAAAAAGCATGGAGAAGATGGCTGAATTAACGGATGGTGTTAAAGCTGCTGCGGCCGTCCAGAGGTGACACCATGATTCGTGCTGAGCCCGGGGAGCACAAAGGTCGCCACTTGTTCCTCCAGATGACGTTACAGACTCGGAAAATCAGCAGAATACACGCCAACACCAACAGGGTCACTGCAGGACACAAAGGCACATATAATCAGGTGGCATTAATAGCTGCAGGAAACAATTTATTCAACATACAGTATATGCCTGTGTAACATTTAAATACTCTACATCTGTTGGTTTGGACCAAATTGATCCCTTTAGTTCAGTTTGCTCTTGTTTTCAGCCCAAATGACAGAACAGACAGTGACACACTAGACTAGACTAGCTGGCACTGTCAGAGAACATGGACCCAGTCTGACCCAGAAAGATTCTGATCTGTGTTCCACATTTTTTCACTCAAACACAAACAGCATCTGCTTCAGAGGATTCAAAAAGAAGTGACTGTTCCCTCTAAACTGTTTCAGAAACAGATTTAATAAACTGACAGACAAACTGACAAACCTTCTGCAGCGGAGACAGAGACTGTCAGTAATAGGTTGTGTCAGACATGCAGGTCTGAGAACAGCTTAAAGTTTCATCTGCTGCTCCACAGAAAAAGATAGCACATTAAATATATACAAAATTCAGTTGTAGGAGGCTCTAATGTGTTTAGTGCTGCCCCCTTGTGAATTAGATTGTCAGTGTTGGTAAATAGGAAAATCCAGGCATCATTTTGATAAGCTTCTGCAATGGCACAACATTTATTCCCGTCCAGAGTTACATAAAATACAAGCTCTTGTTTTGATGATGGGAGAGTTAGACCATCGTGTTAAGTATTCTCCAGCACATCCCAAAGAGTTTCAATGAGGTTACGGTCTGGACTCTGTGGTGGCAAATCCATGTGTGAAATAGTTGTCATGCTCCCTGAACCACTATGAGCCGATGATAACGTTGCTGAACCTAGACTTGACCAACTGCAGCAACCCCAGATAATAGCACTGCCCTCACAGGCGTGTACAGTAGGCACTAGGCATGATGGGAGCATAACTTCATCCACCTCTCTTCTTACCCTGATGATACCCACCACTCTGGAATAGGGTCAATCTGGACTCATCTGGAAAATCAAAGCCTTTTTCCACATAAGCCTCATTGACAAATGGTTTTCTTTAAGATACACAGCTGTTTAATCCCAATCCCTTAAATTCCCTTCACATTGTGCATTTGTGGAAAAGCTCTCACTTTCAATATTAAAACATAGTCGTGAGTTCTACTGGTGTTATTTTACAATTTGATTTCACCAAATGTTTAAGTGATCGCCATCATGTTGACAGTTCTTAACCAAATTGTGGTAGTTTCAGTAATCTGTAGATATTTTCTCTGCTTGATGCCAATAATGTGGCCCTTCTGAAACAGATTAGCAGTTACAGTCCACGGAGTTCATTTCAGATCTTCCCCATCACCGTCATCAGTCACACCTGTCGGCACACCTGAAACTCATTCCTTCATCAGTCTTCTTTGACCTTAAGCAGCCAGCTCACTACTTGTCTCTGCCAGATTGTTCTACTGACTCTATGAGTGAACGGCCAGCACTCATTGGTCCTACTAACATAGTTCAGCTAGAGGCTTATGTCCAGCACAGTCCTGCCTGTTCATTGAGCCCATTTCCTCCAGCTTCGTACCTATCTACACTCCAGTGCCAGTCCCAGCTCAGTCCAACGCTCCAGCATCAGTTCCCGTTCCGGTCCGGTGCTACATTTCCAGCTCCAATCCTATGCTCCAGCCGCAGTCCTGATAGTCACTAGTATTCAATAAGTTTGTTCTGAACCCTCTCTGTGTTGCGTGTGAGTTCTGTGTCTTCCCACATTGTATAAGAAATGAGAAACTACTCACTGCATCAGTTGGGGTTAAATAACTTATTGCCAGTTGAAACATAATGATCAAATGGAAGGCTATAACATATTTGCTTAGTTAAATACAGCTGGTGACACCCGGGCAGTGTACTTTACTTCTGTTTGTAATGAATGCACATCAAATACAGTGTTATTCCGAGGTTTCATACGGTTATCACAAAGTGTCTTGATTCATCGGAATATCTTTTTGAATCTCTGATGCTGCATTCAAACTTACCAAAGTAAGACTGTTTTTAACCACACCAAACAAGGCCAGTGTGAACATACCTTATAGATCCACAGGAGACAATGATATTAAGGCCTAGGGTTATTTAAGCAGATGCCCGAACACTTGTCCCCAAGCAGGAAAAGGAAAATGTAGCATGCAATAACCAATATGGTGTTAAGGTACTTAACTATTAAATGTAAAGTTTGCTAAAAGTTCCATGGTGCCTCTTTAATGAGTCCTAAGCTAAAATATTTCCATGTTTTTGTAATCTGTGATGCACAGCGTTAGTAGAAAGATAGACTCACCCATGAAGATGGCGTTTGGTGAGGGATCAGCGCGGTGAAAATGTTTCAGAATGTTTCCCACCAGAGCCACAATAACCACAGGATAAACAGTCACAATGTATCGCACCCAACGGTCCAACACCCAGTTCTCAAGGATGAACCTGGACACAGAGACAATCACCATTATAAACAGCTGTGTTTCAGATAAATTAAACGTGTCCCCACACACTGTACTGAAGTGGCTGAAGTATTAATTCAATTATCATGACAAGATTATAGCCATTTGAATCTAAATCCATTAATTTCCAGAACTGGGTCTTACCACGCCACGACCTCTGCGAACAGGATGCACAGAGAGGCTGTCGCGGCCGTGGTCCGAGCCACGCCCCACAGTTGGAGAACCAGACAGAAGTTAATGAGAGACGCGATGGACGTCCATGTGGTGTAAAGGGCCAGACCGTTCTGGACCTAAACACAAGAGAAAGTCGAGGAAGTCAGACCACCTCAGTGTACAGTCATTTACAGGAAACAAGCAACTGTTCAAACTTTAAAATGTGCAAAGTGTAAAACATTAAATGTGTAAAGTTAAGGCTTATTTAGACATAGTTAGTGGTAAACTATTGCAGTCCAAGCACATTTTTCACAGCTATACTATGGCCCTAAGTATGCTTTTTACCACCAAAAGTTCTTATTCAAAATGACTTCAAAGTCAACCCAAAATCATTGCCTACCAGTATCATACATTACTGTATAATAATGGACTATGTCAGGGCTGTTTGGGAGGGGTGGTGTTGTCACCCTGGGAGAGGGGGCACTTGCAGGATCATTTGAGCTGATTACAACAAAAGCCAAGTCTTTCTCTTAGAGGATAGGTTATTTACTCTCTGTGTGAATTACTCAAATATTTTGAATGATTTTGAGAGGTGCATTCAAATGAAATATATGTTCAAAACTAGATTACAGTTGAGCATCACATCGTCTCTCTGCTTCCATTTACAAGCAAAAGATGATTCAGCAGATATTGGCCTGATGCAACAGATGAATATTTACTAACACAAAACTCAACGTTCCAATGTTACTATCTGTTTTTGGTTACTTTAGAGACTATTGTGGGCTGCCGGAGAAACACTGATAATTATGGGTGTTATACCAGGAGACGGAGGCAGCACAGGTCTTTGCGGTAGTACGCCTTAAGCCAGAGGCCGTAGTAATCTGTGGCCCAGCAGCAGAAGAACAGGACGCAGTAGTTGGTGAGAGCTATGAAAATGAGGACCACCATCGCTGCCAGCATCAACCTGAGACCAAGAAGAAAACCATAGAGGCGTTTTAATATCTATGTTATCAGTGTCTTCAGGAAAAAACTGGTATATTTTACAGTGGTACATAGAAAAACAAAATACAGCGAAACAATGGGTTATTTCAATTTTTAGTCTAACAAGGAAGGAACAGCCTTATTGCTACCGGGACTCTTGCCTTAAGCTTTTATACTGATAGGTATTTTGTATTTTACTAAACCTTCATGGAAAGCAGGCATCTTAAAAAAGAAGAACCTTTAAGTAAAGAGAACATTCAAAAACATTTTCTTTTGTGCAACGTTGTGGCATGTATTAGTTTGCACTGACCTCAGCTACAATCACAGAACTATTTAGTTTTTGGAAGAATCAGGAAGTTTGTCCATTTTTTAAACCTCAACCTCTGCCTTCTAAAAATCTGGTTTTGAACATTTGCACACATCTTTCCACATGACTTTATTTTACTGCATTGTTAATTCATCAGGTTCAAGATGGGCATTGTGGGACTGTTCCCAATCATTTTCGGCAGACACATTAAATAATTACTTTTATTATTTAATTGAGAAATAGCCTATTGTCAGAATCTCACATTGTCCCATGGCCATACACATGTCAGTGGACTTACTCTCGGTCCCACAGCACCAGCCATATCATATTCAGCAGCATGTTGGTCAGCCAGCAGAAATAGAAGGAGTACGGCAGTAGGCACTGGGCCCAGGAGCTATTCAAAGACAGAACCAGATATGAGTTTTATGGACAAACTGCTCTCTGTAATGAGTCTGATGTGGAGCAGGTTAGGAGCTGACCCTCTAAAGATGTATGCTGTGATGTAGAGGACAATCAGGGTGAGCCATGTGTAGATTACGCCCCAGATGGAGAAGGTCCACCCGGCTGGAGTGATGTCTGTCTCATAATGAGCAGAAACGTTTCCTGTCGAGTGGTGGAACAGAGCTGGAAAGAGCAGAAAAATTACAAAAATGAAAGCACTGTCAAGGATTATTTAAAAACTGGACACAACATCAAGATTCATCTGCTGGATTTATATGGTTCTCAAATGTATTTTACAGTCATGTGCCTCAATGCATTTCACCGACACTGAGCAAAACAGCCCAGGTATCCAGTACAGTCCGATGCACTATGCCACTTTTTACAATAAAACTGGAAAAGCATCAAAATATTAAACCTCAAAGTCACTTTGATGGTTCTCTGACACGAACAAATAAGAGTAAAAGTTCTTTTATACGTCATTTGCCTCTCACTTTGTAAATGAAAGCATAACACATGTAATGTTTGCACTGCATTAAACGCAAACAGAACTTGTGACATTAAATACTCAGCCCCTAAATGAATAAAAAAATTGTAAATTTAAAGTTGAAAAAGCTGGGGATAAACAAGAAACGGTCTAATGTTTCGGTGACAAAATACGACTAACCTCAGGCCTCTCTCATGTCTGTTTGTTACCAGATATTTTCACTGAAGGTTGTAAATGTAAACATTCATGAACAAAACTGATTTTTTATTTTTGTGAAATTACAATCAGAGCCATCTTATCTTGGTTTGTTCATAGAAACCACCATGTCCCTGCAGGGATACCATAGTGTGTAGAGTTGCAATCTACACTTTTCTTTACAGATTACTTTGCTGACGGGTAAAGAGGATATTTAAAGAAACAAAGCTATTCCTAATACTACAAATGTAATGCGTGTTTTTTTTCTAAATGTTTATTTCACAGTTAAAATCCCGGTGCCTGCTCCTTTAAACTCCTCTGAGTCACCCACATGTTGGCACGGTTTGTAATTTGTTCCAGTTCCTCTCTGATGTACTTATTTCTCTCAGCAGACCAGGGTAGTTTATGGAAAATGATGTGTTTATGGAGTTGGCATGATTCATGGCATTGTTCTGCTGGATCTCACACTTGTAATCTTAAAGTTGGGTGTAGCAGGAACTGAAGAACATGAAACAACAAAAGTCAGTGCTCTTCAGTCTCATTTAATTGTGACCAATTTACAGTGTGTGTATCCATGTGTCAGCAGTGCACGGAAAATGTTCATGTTGTGAGAATATCTGACACACCAGTGCAAAAATCTGCAAAAAAGTCATTTTTCAGACTGACCACATTATATGCATGTCTTTCTGTCCGAAAGAGGGGCAAAGAAAACATAACCAGTGAGAATTACATGTGCTGGGAAGCTTTACATTCAGACATTCAGACCAGCTGTGGAATGAGGAACTGTTTCACATAAAAAGCAAAATAAACTTGGCTTGCATCCGCCCCACATTTGGTTCCTTGGCCCTAATGCTGCAAGCCGGACTAGTTAACGTTATTCTAGTTTGTACTATTGATCTTGTAGCTTATAGCTCTGAACCATGTGCTGTATAACGGTTTACCCTGTTGCCAGGTGAAAGTCAATTTGAGGACATGGTTAACAATATTCAAGTTTCTATTCAATTAAACTAGTAATAACTTTAATTAAATTAGTATTTATTGTAATTGTGTATTTTTTTTTATTAAAAAGGTATTATGAAGCTACAGTGCAAATAAACGTTTTCCCCGAGTGTAGTATAGGTACTTTTTAAAATCCGACATACACTATTTCATTACACTTCAGCAGTGAATTTTAATTTGGCATTTCAATGTTAAGCTCATTTTAAAACATTAGCATCCCAGTGGCCACGAGCTGTGCTTCCGTTTCCATGGTAACGGTAGGGGAAGATCAAAGGGAAGGCTAAAGTTGGCGCATAAACTGTGGTGGAGTTCCCTTTTTGACGCTCGGTGTTTTGACAACGGTTACAAAACGAGTCAACGTCACTACGGGGAGTCTCCCTTTGGTTTTATAACGAGGTGCCTTTTGACTTGTGTAAGCGAAGATTTCTCCAACAAATAATTTATTAGTTAGCTAGCTTATAAGTTAGCAGTTCCTTTGCCACAGTCCCTTATGGTTGTAAATGGAGGCTAAATCCCAAATATAGCACATAGTTCGAGTGTGACTTCACTTACCAATGCCAGCTCCAGCCAGAGCGTTGATAAGTAAAACCAGGGCGAAAACCAGCGCACATACAATGATGACGAAAATCCGAGGCCAACTTTTCTCCTTCATTTTGGTAAATTGTCAGTGTTTTTTATTTTATTTTTGCCACTTCATTGACAGAAGCGAGGACACCGAGTGGAGTACAAAGCCAGGCACGTCCCACTGTTGAGGCGGTCACGTGTCCTCTGTAAACGCCCAATCTTCCTTTTCCGAGAAGAAGGAACAACAAAATGCATACTTGAATAAAAATAAATTATTATTTTTTCACACTACTGCTGGTTCAACTCTGAGGAATTTTTAAAAAATACATAAAAAAGGCTAGCTACTAATAACTTAACCATCTTGAACATCTAACAAATAGAGGACTCAATAGAGTTTGACCTTATGCCAGAAAGTTTTGATAACAAAATGTTTCTTTCAGCCATTTATTTTTGGAACTGTGCCATCTCCGAAAGGTTTTGAAAATAATATAATTATTCTATTGTCTCTGAATATTTATGACAATATATGTGACTCATAAATGTGAGCAAATTATATTGGGTTATCATGGAAAAGGCAAAAAAATGTAAACTCTCAGTGATTTACCGATGCTAAGAAATTGTGCTGCATGAGTCCTTCCTGATGTACAAGCAAAAAGACAATTAATACTGTATTTTTGTAGAATGTTTTTACTTTATTATTTGTGTTATGTATGTTTTGACATGAAGCCCAATCCTAAGACATATTTATTTGTATTTTGCTATTTTAATAGACTTTAGATAGATTAACTGCACTGTGTGCACAAGAAGGGTGGAGGGACTAGCTCAGTTGTAGAGTGGCCCCCTTCTTCATCTGACTTAAACCCTTTTGAGAACATTTGGGCCCTTCTTAAGCAGGAAACACTGAAGGTAAACAGTACACCTCTCGGAACTGACTGACTCTGTGAATGGAAGGCTTGCAACTTATCGAAAAGAAGGATAGATATATTGGTCACTGAGTTTTTTTATTTATTTATTTCAGAAATGTTTATTTGTAAATTTTGAGTTTGTTTATTATTCTCACTTTAACAGGTGATTTTTTTGCACACCAATATAATAATAATTCTGCACACTAATAGTTGCCTAATAATGGTGTACATGTAGATATTCTCTTAAGTAAGCCAAAACTTCACTTTTACTACTTAAATGTTCAGGTTTAAGGGTTTTTAACATTTGGACCAAGAGCACTGTTGTACAATAAAAAAATGAATCCTCAAAAATACAACTTGCCTAATAATTGTGCACACAGGGTAGTTTAAAGTGGATTTAATCTGCTCCGAACTGGATTTGTACAGATTTATAATGGTTGAACAGCTACCCTCCAAGATCTGTTCATTTCATACGTAAACAGGGTACTGTCTTTTTAAGTGTGAAACTGTAGCTGAGAAATTCGATCCAGCTGGGGAACATGCATCTGTTATTACTCAGAGATGTTCTGGGGAATGTACTTGAACAAGCCCACATTTCTCACAGAGAAATGCAGCTCATAGATTGTCGCTAATGTAAGACCGAACTTGCAAAGTTTCCCTGGCATGCTCTGGTCATCATCTATCTGGACTTATAAGCCCCAGTTCACTCTCAGTCATGACAAATCTTAGACTCTCACTAAAGGTCTTTTTTTTTTACTTTGCAGCACTATGGCTGGGTCTCAAAACTTTAAACTTACATACACATATCCTCCACTTCCCTCCTGTCCTTCTCCTCCAGCTTAGTCCTGCCTACAAAGGAGAGACAAATGAGAAGAGAAGGACGAGAGATGAGTTAGTTAAAACACAACACTTGTGACTAACGTGACTATTCTTTTTTTTAACATATATATATGTATACATATGTGTGGGACAATACCAAACCTGAGGCATTCTTTATTGAATATTTTTTATGTTGTGTTTTTATTAATTGATCTAGAAGGAAACAGAACGTTTTTAGTGCATTCATGTGGTTGTCAGAAACTTGGGAAAATGTTTTTCCAAGTTGAAAAATGCACAATAATGCATCCTAAAGTTGGAACTTAGGTTAGTCTGGGTTGCCCCAAGATTCCGTGTTCACATCAATTGCATCATATGCATTTTATGCCAACCATTTTGGACATTAATAACTTAATATAACAGTACAGCCAATTTTTTGTCCCTATAAACTTTACATATTTGCAAATATTTAGCAGTCCACAACCTGCCAAGCCCCCGGGGACAGTGAGACCTGTCTGTCCCGCGTGGGATGCAATCGGAGCCGAGCAAACCAGCGTTGGAGCTGTCTCTAATGAAGGAGCCCCAGGTGCACCACCGGGTGAGCTACCGAGGTCCACTACCAGCCTCTGGGTCAGAGTTCTGAGCACCACCTGTCTCTCCACGGAGAGCCATGCACACATGGTCTGTGCATCCAACTTCAGTCCCAGGTACGTCACCTGTTGAGCTGGCAACAACATAGGAACGGACACTCTCCAGGAGTGTGCGGGCCCACTCCTGAAGGGGTTGCCCCACTCCTTCAGGTGGGACATCCCCAGTAGCTGCTTGTGTGGCTGGGGGAAGCAGGCCATTGTCTGCATCTCTGTAGCCCAAAACACAGCGCTGCCCTGATGACAGCAGGGGCAAGCCCACGACCCCCGATATCAGCACACCGCCCCTGGCAGTTGCAGAGTGAAATCTGGGCCATTTACCAGCTGAGCTTGAGTTACAGGAGAGCGCAGGCCCTCCCCTGGGAGCATGGAAGGCGCCGATACTGCCGTAGGTACGCCCATGGTTGGCGGGACGACAGTGGGGATCTCAGTTTCCAAGCTGTATAAACCTGAATCCTTATTGGGTTTAATGCATATCAGGTCATGTGTATAGTTGTAACGAGGGAGGGTGTGGCCTAAGGAGATGAACACACTATATCAAGGTGTGCATAATTATTAGGGAGATTTTTGTCTTCAGGAAAAATGGACCTAAAAAGAGATTTAACTGACTCTGAAAAGTTAAATATTGTAAAAATTCTTTCACAAGGATGCAGCGCTCTTGAAATAGCTTAGATATTGGGGCGTGATCACAGAACCAACAAACGTTTTGTAGAAAATAGTCAACAGGGTCGCAAGAAACGTGTCGAGAAGAAAAAACACAAAATAACTGCCAAAGAATTTGCAAAGAATCAAACGTGAAGTTAGCAGGAACCCATTATCCTCCAGTGCTGACATATTCCACAACTGCAACCTACCTGAGTGTCAAGAAGTACGAGGTGTTCAGTTCAGAGATATGGCCAAGGTAAGAAAGGCTGAAACCCGACCACCTCTGAATAAGACACATAAGTTGAAACGAATGGGGCAAGAAATATCTGAAGACAGATTTTTTAAAGGTTTTGTGGCCTGATGAGACGAGAGTGACTCTTGACGGACCAGATGAATGGACCTGTGGTTGGATCAGTATCGAACATAGAGCTCCACTTCGACTCAGACACCAGCAAGGTGGAGGTGGGGAACTGGTGTGGGCAGGTATTATTAAAGATGAGCTAGTTGAACCTTTTTGGGTTGAAAAAGGACTCAAAAATCAACTATCAGACCTACTGCCAATTTTTACACACTTTCTTCAAGCAGTGGTCCAGGAAAAAGTCTGCATCTTTCAAGAATACTTTGATTTTTATGGAAGACAACACTCGGTCACATGCATCAAAGTTCTCCACTGAGTGGCTGGCCAGTAAAGGCCTTAAAGATGAAAAAATAATGACATATGGGCCCCTTCTTCACCTGACCTAAACCCTATTAACTGTCTCCATGAATGGAAGGCTTGTGACTGTTTCGAAAAGAAGGGTGGCTATATTGGCTACAATGGGAGTCAGTTGCCATGGATGTCCCAAGATGCCTGACCCACATAACCCACATCAAACAAGGGGAGGCAATCACAACTGTGAGGGAGATCTGGGAAAAGAATTGTCATGGACTAACTAGTACAGAACAGAACCAGCTTGGAAGATGCTGGTGGAGTGTAAGGACAGTTTCTTCCTGTCAGAGGATGACATTGGCTGGAGCTTCCTGTAGCGCTGCAGACAATTGAACAAGCAGGACTTAATGAGCCATCCAACAAGCTCCTGGGCTGCCCCAGTGGGGATGGTCCCTAAAAAGCAGAAAGATGACTGGTGCTTCTGTTTGGATAACAGTCCTCTTTACACCGTGACAAAAAAGACCCTTATCCGCTCCCGCGCAATGACGAAGCCCTAGACTCAGTGGCGAGATTGTCATGGTTCTCCTCCCTAGACCTAATGAGCGGTACCTAGCAGGTTTCTCTTGCTCCACAGGCAAGACCAAATACAGCCTACTACTAAGGGATTGTGGCAGTTTAATGTTCTTCCATTTGGCCTTTGCAATGACCTTGCAATGAACGTTTGAGAAACTGATGGACAAAGTGCTGGCTGGCATTCCCCGCCATGAGTGAGTAGTCTAACTGGACGATCATCTGGACCATGGGGGACGTTCGAAGCAGCACTGGAGAGTTTTAAACGTGTCTTGGAGCAGGTGAGCGCAGCAGGGCTAAAACTTCATCCCAAGAAGTCTTTTGGAAGCGTGAGGTCTCATTTTTGGGCCACATCCTAGAAGGTGGTAGTGTGGGTACCTTGGAGGAAAAGGTGCAAGCTGTCAAGGACTGGCCTACCCCAACTCGGTGTCAGATCTTAAGAGCTTAGTAATAATCAGAAGTTTGTGAGGGAGTTGTCTTGTGTAGCTGCGCCAATCTTCCACTTACAATATTGCAGGATGCCCTTGTGAATACCTCTGTCCTGTAACCACCCAATCATTATCTGGCCTTTGTCCTTGACACAGCCGCCAGCAGTGTTGGCTCCTATGCTGTGCTGTCTCAAGAGTGGTTGCATATTACAGCAAAACAAGGCAGAGAAACATTACTGCGTCACTGGGCAGGAACGGCTCGCGGGCTCGCAGGACTCCTGCTTACCTAAGTGACTTTGATAAGGGGCGGTAGTGTAATTACAAAGGGTGCTAACCCACTCTACCACCACACCATTCCCGAAGACCAAGTGAATGCACCATTAATTCTGCAGCCACATTCCATCACGTTACTAGATCAAAAATATTCCATGACAGTTATGTTCCAATAACAAAACAAAGAAAATAAAATGGTATATAAAACAGATTTTGAGAATAGTGCACTTCCTCATCAAGGGGCACAGGACTATTGGATTTCAATGAGAGAGACAACACTTTTGACAGATGACGAGTTACACCTATGGCCAGAGGACCATATATAATAGTATCCATATTACTAAATCATTAAGAGGGCTTAGTTTGAGGCCCCCCAGACCCTGAGGCCCGGGACCAGTGTACTAGTTTTCTCCCCCGTCAGCTGTCCTGCTCCCAATAATCAAGACTACTTGGAGACAGAGAGATGTTCATTTTTTATTGCACATTTTCTTGATATATTGTAATATACTTATAAGGATATATCATCCACCCCTAAAGGAAATGTTTTATTTCAATGGAAAAAATAGACATTAAAATGTTTTGTGAAACACATTTAATAAATAAGTTTTCAGTCAAACTGCATCCAAGCACTTACACTAATATGTTTGGAGTCTGTAGATTTTTAAAGAAAAATCAGATAAACTTCCAGCTGCAGACCAGACCTGTACCTCCTCTCCTAGTCTGGCTCAGGTGTAATGTGCTCAGCAGGGTCATGAGGTCTGTGGGTGTTCGTCCTGAGAGTCGTAGTCTTTGTGGATGTCCAGTTGTCCATATAGACTTTCCAAAATGGCCAGTACTCGGCTCTGGACTGAATCCACCTGCTCAACAGGGCAGTATTCATCCAGACTGGACCTGAACACATACGAGTTACATTTATATTAGCCTAGATTCTCAACAGAATTATTATTGGGGTGTATGAGATACAAAGCCAGTCTGTTTTTCCATTTAAAAAAGGCTATATAAAGTAGCATGTACAACTGATTTGATTTGCTGAATTAACCGTATTTCGTTCCTTAACTGACAAATGTATGCCGGAAACACTGAAAGGGATAGCAGGTAAAAAAATTCCCTACATTAGTCAGCACTTCCCAGTTTGGAGAAGCAGACAAGAGCAATGACAAGAAATGTCTTTGTGTTATGTATGTCTAATGATGTATTAAGGATTAGTGCCACTGTAAAAACATGCAGCAGAGCGTTCACAGTGGACTTTTCTCACTACAGTTTTTAAAAGCAGACTATCCCTGATGCTTCGACTGCTGTTATGTCTCTTGTAGACGGCTTTTAACTGTGGTGAATGCATTGTCTCTGCAGAGGCTCATTTTACAGTTGAACTGGAGAAATATAATAATCAGACTGGAGTAGGGCCTAAACAAACATGTTATTATTAATATGGTTTGAACCAAATAGGAAAGACCAAAAGTCTGGTCGTGTCTGGACCAAATAGTGTAGGTATAAAAATCCTATTGCTAAGAAACTGATGTATTCTCTCTTTGTGGTCCAATGAAAATAGCTCACAGCCTGATGATGAAAGGTGAATTAACATATGTCATATACTTATGTTATCCAATATTATTATAATTATTATTAATTATAATTTTCAAAGTTGTTATCTAGGCTTTATTATCAAGGATTTTAACAGGAGGTTAACCAGAAGGTTGGCGGTTTGATTCCCACTCTCCCCACAGTTCATACTGTCGTTGTGTCCTTGGGCAAGACACTTAACCCTCTTTGCCTCCAGTGTCTGTGGCTCTGCTGCAAGAATGTTTAGTGAATATGGTGCGCAGAATGGGTGCCATGTCTCTGTCAGTCTGCTCCAGGGCAGCTGTGGCTGCAGATGTAGCTTACCACCACCAGTGTGTGACTGTGGAGTGAATTAAAAATTGATATGTAAAGCGGCTTTGCGGCCCCTAAAAAGCGGTATATAAAATATGATGTAATAATAATAGTAATAATAATAATAACAACAACAACAGCAGCGGGTCTTTGGCCAATAACATGCTCGCTTTGGGAAAAAGAAGTGCTCCCATTGGTCAATACTGTTGTCAACAACATCAGCATCTCTTGTGGAAATATCATTCACGCACATCAAGTTGTCCAGTTTATAAAATCACAGGGTTTAGTTGCTCCTGTCCTCTCTTGTGCATCTACTGTAGGGAATAAATGAGCTCCAACACAGACCCACATTTACAAAATACTGAAACTATCCCATGGTACTACTATGTTAGTCTGTTATTAGTTATAACATGTCTTTGGTTTGGCCTTACCTGGACACAGTGACCAGCGTGGGTTTGGGCAGAGCTTTCAGAAACAGTCCGACGGCGGAGATGAGTCGCTCAATCTCCTCGTCGCTGCTGATGTGGTGAGGCAGCTCGACGGTGTCGCAGGTCAGTCCAGCCTGATGAACCTGACGTAGATGGGCAGCATAAGAGGGAGAGAGACTGATATAAACTGTTCCTAGTTTATATGATAGACATTGGTCTTATTTCCATGCAGCAGGTTCAACATACAAAACAGTTAAATATTATGAGTAGCAGCTCAACAGGGTCCAGTTGAATCTATTCATTAAGACCTCAAAAGAAAAGTAGCTGGTACATAAATGAGATGTATTCTATTCAAGTCATTTCCTCTCACCATTTCATAGTCTGGACTGGGGTTTCTTGATTTCAAACATGAAACCAGAACAGATAGGGAAGTCATTCTGTAAATAAAATAAGAACATTTGTAGGGTTTGTATAGAATAATAAAAATGTAATGTAATATAGTCACTTACCCCGGATTGCTGGCCCAGCGGGTTACAGTCTCATCTCCGTCATCTTCCAAAAGATCTGCGAATGCTGCTTCAAGGTCCTCCAGCTGATGGACGCGACGATCCACACACTCCTCCAGCGCTTCCTGTAGACACACACAGCATGGGCTTCACTTACCAGAACAGGACAAAGCACAGGTCACTCAAATGTGCCGTCAAAGTAAAACTGCAGTCAGTATATTTATGGTAAAAAGTCAGGTACCTGGTCTGGGTCAGGGCCCGGTCCTCTAAAAGCGTAAAGCTCCTGGAGGATGCTGTATTCCTCCTGAACAGTAACAAGAAAAGTTTAGGTCCATGGTGCAGAAAAGAGATTTTTCTGAAGACACTTTAACAGGATTTAAATTGCAAACCTTTTTTACGTTCACCACAAATATGGCTCACACAGTTTCAGTGTATAACAAATGGTCATGCCTCTAAACTGGTTTTAGTATTTAGACTTCTCACAAGAGGATAAATAAATCCTGACATGGAAGAACCCTGTAAAAGAGGTGGAAAAACTCACCTCTACAGTCACACACATTCATACACCAGTGCTACAAACACTGGAGGAAAAGAGGGGTAGGTGTCTTGCCCAAGTACACAACAACAGTATGGCCTCAAACCGCCAACCTTCTTGTTATAGAACAATCACTCTACAACCTGATGTACTGCGCCCAAAAGGGTTATTAACGCCTATTCGGTGGGATGTTAGCGCAATAGGAAAAAGTTCAAATATTATCCTTGTAGGACATGGGTCAAAAAGTGGTATCACAAAGCGTGTCATCAACTCTAGAGTTAACCCTGGGTTTCTCGGTGGAGTGAGAGTGCATTCATGTGAAACAAGTGGACTCGGCATTAATCAATAAATCACAGCGACATGTTGGAGTGCGTTAACATGAGGACTGACACAAAATTACACACTCTAGTCCAGAGCCTTGTATTTCTACTTTATACAGTTTTTTTTAATCAGTTAAAGTTTTACTCTGTCAAACTGACTTCAAATATGGCAAGTCTTATCATTATCGCAATATTCAAAATAGTTAACGCACATTATCCCACTATCCTGCAGCTCTAACTGTCACTTAATATCCCCCTATTGTGTCACATTTATGTTCCAGTTTCATTCTGGCCCATCTGAGTGAGCACATTCCCAGGGACTCCGACTCCATCAGAGATAATATACCTGAGTGTACATCTCTTTAAAAGGGTTTTTGCAGGAGAAGAAGTCCAGGTCTATGTCCAGGATGTACGGCTCTGTCGGATTGAGTAAACCTGCCACATGCTTCACAATGTAATCTGTTGCGCCTTCACTTTCTCCTGCCTCTTCCTGTTTCAGCTGTTTCTCATCTCTGCTCCCTGTTCTCTGCCCTGATGTGTCACCGTGGCCCTCTGCTGGCAGCGGCCTGTCACTGCAGCTGCTGCCTCCAGGTTCACCACTCTCTGCTCGAGCTCTCTTCACTGATGGCGCGCCCGAGTCCTCAACTTTTTCTGAAACAGACAACATAAAAACTAAAGTAAAGCAAAAGTATGTAAGCTTTAACACACTTTAACACTAACGTAAAACCAACCCAGATAAAATAAATTGTATTAAATAAAAAGTTGGAATAAAACTTTTACAAAGCCTTGATTAAAACGTATTACACTTTTGGGAGTTTTCTGTAGGTAACTAATAGAACCTTTGCTCTTTTGTATTCAAAACAAATATAGTGAATGCTGATGGAGTTCTGTGAACGTGAAGTCTCTCAATCATAGTCTTTTTTTTTATAAATAGCTTGTAAATGTGGTAGCATGAATCGGCCAGTAACACCAATGCAACAAAAGTTAGTTCAGAACTCTACCTAAAGGGACTGTATTCATTTATTTGGAAGAATTCTGCTCGTATTTTACCATCTTATCTGGAAATAGAAAGCGCTGTAGAGTAAATTCGCTGAAGGACAGACAAATGCTTTCTTTCTTTTCTTTCGTCTGAACAAACTGGCAGTAGTAGTGTCCTGACCGGGGAGTGAGCGGCGGCTTGGCTCCACAGGGTTCACTTTGACCACGTTCAGTCTCAGAGGTTTCCCGTTCTCCAGCTGCTCCTCGGGGACGTACAGACCGTCGCTCAGGAAGTAGCTGTCCGTACAGGTCACCCTGTGCAGAAACAGATGGCTTGTGTAGTTAGTGTAGTTCATCAAAAGTAGAACCCATTTATCTATTTATTATTTTACAATAAATTCTTACAAACATAATCTACATGCTTACAGTCTTTTTTGATACCTTTTTTAACTAATATTTTATGTTGTGGCGGCAGTAGCTCAGTGGGTAGAGCAGTCGCCTTTCAACCCAAAGGTAGTTGGTTCGATTCCCGCTCTCCCCACAGTTCATACTGTTGTTGTGTCCTTGGGCAAGACACATAACCCACCTTGCCTCCAGTGGCTGTAACACTGGTAATTATTGTAGAACAATGTAAGTCGCTTTGGATAAAAGCGTCAGCTAAATGAATAAATGTAATGTCGTAAAACATAAAGTCCTGATTTTGGCCAAGCCGCCTTTTAACTCTTAAAATCTCATAAACTGAAAAAGCTTTCACAAACATGTTATTTAGAATATGGACATAAACTTTGCCAAGTCTGAAGCAAATCCAGTCAAGTGGGTTTTTCTTCTGGAGTTTACAGAATAGAGAATATAATGAGCCTATAGTCATTTTAAAAAGGCAAACGAATGGGAATTGTATAGCTCCGGTTTGAAAATATTTTTAAGTGGCAGAATGTAAGGATTAGTTGAGAGAATACGCAACATTATTTTGTGTTTTTGCAGATAATTTGTTTAATTTTTAAAAATAGAAAAACACAAAGCCCAATACTTTCTGCTAAATTTCATAACTATGTGACAGTTTATGTGACTGTAGCACCTCAATAAAAAGTTGTTTATTTAAGCCGTTGAGACCAAGCAGGTCAACTCGTGATGTACCAAAGTATAGACTGACATAAAATAATAGTTTAAAAAATAAAAGGTAGCAAAAACATTCTGTCGAGCTGGTGCTGCCCTTCTCTGATCTGCTGGGCCCAGTACGGATGCAACCAAGCCACACTCGACACGTGTCCTGCGTAAACCATGGGCATGATCCAGTTCTCAATACTCAGCTCACTGGGAACAGAAACAATCATTTAAGATCTCAGGAACTTTTGAAACCTAACCTATTCATCCACCACTATCACCATTTCTAATTAAGGTTCCATTTAATGTCATCACATAAAAAAATGGACAATAGCTTCAACATTGGTCCTGTTTTTAGTGGTAGGCAACATGAATCTCCCCTCTGAACTGAGGAGGTGGCCTCAGATTCATATTGGTTAGTATTTACAACAGTGTTCTGAAACCTAAAACAAAAGAGCCTCACCTTAGAACAACAAACACAGCACCTGAATAGAGCAGTGTTATTATCGACTCTCCTGAGCCTTAACGACTCCCACATCTGGAGTCACATTTTCCTTTCATGACCAACAACTATGAGACCAGAACAGCCTGGTCCATCAGGTTTGGTTTCAGTTTAAACTCCTCCCTCTAGAGATATAAGCTCAGCTCTCTTACCAGTTGAACTCAGAAATGATAAAGTCTCTTGAAATTAGAGACGAAACATCTTCACCTTTTTTTTTTTACAGTAGCTATATTTCATACAACCAGTCATTATCAATAAACATTGCACTAGAAACCCAATGAACCTGAAGAGCTTCTCCTTGTCGAACACCGTGTCAGCCTCCATGTTGACGGGGATGAGCAGGTCTGGGTGTGAGTCCAGGTGAACCAGGGGTATGTTGGTTAGAGGCAGGTGTCTGGAGGCGATAGAGCGGTAGATATGACGCACAACCTACAACAAGAACACAGACAGGAGCACAGTGGGAATGATTACACAGGGCCTAAACCAACTCAAGTACTAACAGTCCATTTTATTCATTTTTCTAAAGCCGTAAAAACATATAATATGTACATTTTATTGTTAAATGCATTTAAAACACTAGCTCCATGACACATGTGTTCATAATGCACAGACAAAGAAATAACAGCAAGATCTATTCTTGGGCTCAAACAACACTGAGGACAGTTTTTGAGAAAGACGAGTTGGAAGAAGGGAAGACCTATCTATGGATGAAACAGGGCTGAAGAAACAGGGGATCCTGGTAATGAGACCCACAGGTCCCACCAGACTCCAGGTTTATCTGCTACACTCAAAACTGTCACTGACAAGTGACATTTTTTATGATATCCAACGGACCATAGAATTCAGATTATGTGTTAGATTTCCCATTGCATTGTCCAGTTAGCCATGGAAACGTTATCTTAACCTTTTTCAGAAGCAGAAAATATGCTTAAACATAAATTACATTTTTTAGATGAAGTGAGATATGATGGACTTTTAATGTGTAGGTAAAAAAAAAATTGTAGCTCCAACAAGAAGCTGGCCTCCGCACATAACTGACATCTCCAACGGGATCTCTCTGTCTAAATTTTTTAATTTTGCTTTAATGGGTACAAGAAAAGTATTGGCATAACCAAAAGTATTTTTTTGTAATGAATGGCGCTTACATCGTGGTGATCCTCTACAATCCACACCGGTAGGTCCTTGTAGGTCCTCTTCAGCGGCAAAAAGTTCATACTGACTTTTTATGGGACTCTGATGTATAAAACTTACATTGCCCTAATTTACCAGAATACAATTTGTCAAAAGATGGCGAAACAATGCTTTACCGACCAGAGACATGCTAGCGTTATGTAGCAGTTACCAGCGCAGACCGTGAAGGACCGGTTAATGCTGAGCTCTTATTGGTGGATAAGTTTCACGTTGAGGGCGGGTTTAGATTTA
The DNA here is from genome assembly GCA_024349245.1 of Neodontobutis hainanensis. Taxonomy (NCBI): domain Eukaryota; kingdom Metazoa; phylum Chordata; class Actinopteri; order Gobiiformes; family Odontobutidae; genus Neodontobutis; species Neodontobutis hainanensis. The sequence continues at coordinate 577,358 of JALDNG010000094.1, read as the reverse complement.
AACCAATCAGATAACAGAATATCCAAAGCATCATCACATTGGACCAATCAAGGCAGCGGGAACACACGGAGCACTGTGTTGTTTTTGTGTCCGAAGAGAAACAAGACACAAATATGTTTTCCGAGTAGAAAAAGAAAATGTGTTTATAAAACACATTTTGTACAAGAATAATAACATACCAAAGCTAAAAAATAAAATAAAAATTGTGTTGTGATGTATCTATTCATAGTTTATATAAGCTATAACTAAATCCGGAAAGAAAGTCCTACCCAGCTTTATAAAGTAGCTTTTTTATCAGGTTCATTATTTTAGTTTCTAGAGGGCAAGAAGTTTAGCGGCAATTTTAGGACAGAAGGTAGACACATTTTATTTTAATATTGCAACATATGCGTTTTATAAAATAAAATACATCAAACTGCAATTATGTACTTTCTTTGTCTCTAAGGCCCTCTTGTGGCTGTTCTGTCCAATAGCACTCTTTGCTTGAGCTCAGATCACAGAAAAATGCATTAGGGGATAAAAAAGGGATAAGATGTTCTGATTGTTGTAAGAATCACAATCAGAATTCAATATTTTTTCCGCATACACTTTGCTCTGTTACTTTGTTTTAAAGGATTTCCTATAAACACATGTTTAGAATTATTTCTCTTCTTTACCTAACCTGCACTATTGTTAATATTGTTAATAAATTAAAGGTTAAATCAAATTGAAACTAAGCTCATTTTAGTGTCAAGGCACACAGGTGACACAAACATCAAATGGTGTAAGAGTAAAAAAGTTTTTGGTGAGAAGACTACTCAAGTACTGAGTAACTGTTTGTAATGTCTGATTTCTTTTTTGTATAGAAACAATGTTATCAGACAAAAATATAAAATAAAAAAAGTAAACAATAAAGAACATCTTTGCAAAATAATGACAATAGTGACACAGAAACACACATTTTCAAATCTCACTTTTTCACAACATAAAGCTATAGTGGTTTCCTGATGGCCTATCAGAATCAGAATCAGAATTACTTTTATTCATTCCCAAGGGGAAATTCTTTTTGTTACAAACATGCAACTGACCAGTGCATTAGATAGAAATTTATTTTAAAGTAGATATAACTTAACTCTAAACTATGATATTCCTAATAAACAATAAACAGTCTATTTATTATTATTATATTATATTCATATATTCACATGATACATATTCACATGATGTACAATTTACAAGTTTACAAGTGGACTTAATATTGTACAGCAGGCAGAAAGTTGCACAGTGACTCTTCAGAGGATTTACAGAGCTCAGAAGTTTGATGGCGACTGGCAGGAATGATCTCCTGTGTCTCTCGGTGGAGAATCGTGGCAGTAACAGTCTATTGCTAAACGAGCTCTTGCAGCTGACCAGTACTTTGTGGAGAAAGTGAAAGGGAAAGTCCAGAATAATCCTGATTTTGTACAACATCCTCCTCTCCGACACGTCAGAGGGTCCAACTCCTCCCCTACTACATGTCTGGCCTTCTTGATGATCTTGTCAAGTCTATTAGTGTCCCTCACGCGCAGACTGCTGCTCCTGCAGACCACAGCGTACATGATGGCACTGGCCACCATAGACTCGTAGAACATCCTGAGCATAGTCCTGCAGATGTCCTGCAGAAGTCCTGCAGAAAGTAGAGATGGCTCTGTCCACGTTCTTGCCCCAGTCCAGTTTATTGTCCAAATACACACCCAGGTATTTGTACTCCTCCACCACGTCCACACTAACCGCCTCGATAGCGATGGGGTCACAGCAGCTTTAGTCCTCCTCAGGTCCACCACCACTTCCTTAATCTTTATCACGTTGAGCAGAAGGTGGTTCTTCTCACTCCAGGTGACAAAGTTATCCAGAACAGTCCTGTACTCCTTCTCGTCACCACCGCTGATGCATCTAACCACTGCAGAGTCGTCAGAGAACTTCTGAAGGTGGCAGGACTCTGTGCAGTAGTTGAAGTCTGTGGTGTAGAGGGTGAAGAGGAAAGAAGACAGGATGGTCCCATGCAGCACCCCGGTGTTGCTGATGACAGTGTCAGACACACAGGTCTGCAGCCGCACATACTGTGGTCTGCCAGTGAGGTAATCCACAATCCAAGGAAACCAGGGGGGCATCTACCTGCATCACTTCCAGCTTTTCAGCCAGCAGCCCAGGCCTGATAGTGTCAAACGCACTGGAGAAGTCAAAAAACATGATTCTCACAGTGGTGGCCGATTGGTAGCAGGTAGATGATGGCATTGTCCTAATCCGGGTTACTGCGGAGAGATAGGATTGGATCCTGTAGTATATTTTGCACTTGGGCCTCAAATGCTGGATCCTGGATGTGTTTTATAGTGTTTTAATTGCAACAACGTGCAGCTATCACGGCGGTTATGGACAAAGACGTAGAGCAGATATATTGTAACAATGAAAGTAAGGCCATAATTAAAGCAAAAGTCATTCAAGTAAATGTAACTCTTAACTACTCGCCTCTGCAAATGAGTGAACTGCTTTTACTGCAGACACTCATTTTAAACCATTTTTATTTGAAATGAAAATACCCTCATTCTAATACTTTTTAAAAATCAAATACTACCAAATAAATAAAATTATAAAATCACTTACGTATGTAAAACATTACATTAATAAGGACATCAATGCGGTTTGGACAAGCTGTTCCTTTAGTCTATTTATTGATTAAACATATTTGATGTTAAAGGTGGTAATACACAGTATTAAGAACTGGGGTATGTAAACTTTTGATCAGGGTCATTTGGGTAGTTTCTGTTGTCATTATGATTTAAAGAGAGTAAACACAGTTGTTTGACAATAAATGGCTTCACCCAATCACTAACTATGAGTGAAATGGTAAATGGTAAATGGCATGCATTTATATAGCGCTTTCCTGCGCCCTTCTCGGGCACCCAAAGCGCTTTACATCGTGCTTCCACTCACCCCATTCACACACAACTACTCCTGGGGCAGACAGAGAGGGGGGCTGCCACACACACGGCGCTCAACCTTCTCCTACCACCACCAAACACACCTCCACAGTCACACACATTCATACACCAGTGCTACGGACACTGGGAGCAAGGTGGGTTAAGTGTCTTGCCCAAGGACACAACAACAGTATGAACTGTGGGGAGAGCGGGAATCGAACCTACTACCTTCCGGTTGAAGGACGCCGCTCTACCACTGAGCCACTGCCGCCGCAAGAAAAGTATTCTCTGAGAAATGGCCAATTTCTGCCATGGTATGTAATCTTATGAGCACAACTATATATTATATAGCTCTGGCACACACCCGTCATAATTTGTGATGGCTGTACTGGCGTTGTAGGAAGATTATCCCAATGGCGGGATCAGGAGGGAGCTGATCTTCGGAGACCTCAAGGATTTCCTTGCCCATGAAGATGAAAAATGGCATGCTAGAATAAGAATAAAAATGCCAATTCGTCAGGGGTTTGTCCTAAATGTGCAGTGTGGCAGGCCTTGATTCAAAAAAAACTTTCTAGACACACTACTTTTATCATTGTTACACATAGTTGTTTTCCATGGAATCCAAAAAGAGCTATATATTTTTTGACCTTTAGGCCTGCTATATTTAATAAATACAGATAAGAAGAGCCTGTTGTCACTGAGTAAAGTATCTAACTGATGTTGTCAGAAGCAGAGGCTGTAGCCTCAGGAAGAGTGGAATATAGCTCCAGTTAAGTGCTCCTGGTCTAATGGGAAACTAAGAGCACACTGTTTAAGAGAGATCAGTCTCATGTACGTTTCATTCATGTTTTAAAGAAAGCTAAAGAGACTGAAAAACACTGTATATCTGTGGGCTGCATGTAGGGTTGTTGAGGTGCTGCACAGAGCTGGCTAATAGTGTTGAGGATTTACGTCATCAAAAGAAAGAGAGTCATGAATAAAAACCCTGCTGAATATTTAGTTCTTTCTACTCGGGGTCATACAGAAACTGGTAATGCCTTAGAGTCAAATAAAAGATGCCTCCTTATTTTCCATTTTAGAGCTGGTCCCATTGCACATGCTTGCTGGCTCTGTTGACATTGAAAGTCTCAAAAATCAAGAGACATGTCAACATGTAACACACGCACTATTGGTTGATATTTGTGCCACTAGAGACGGAAACTGAATATGCTGTATTTGAATCTGAAGTGCTCAAAATGAATCTGAATTGCTCAAGTTGAATAAATGTTTTTCAAAAACTAAATTAAAATAGGTGTATTCTGAAACCAAATGCATTTGGTTTGTAAATTAATTGCAGTTAATTAAAAATAAATGCTTTGGAACTGCTTTTCACTGAAAATTCAGTCCACAATCCCTCACGACAGCCGATCTCTGAAGGGTCACAAAGGTGTGCTGGGACGTGTACACGCCTCTGGTGGATCCCGCGGAGCTGCTCTTTGAATCGTAAGGACCTCGGTTTGAGTCAGGACACGGATCAGGTCGTCATGCCGCCTGGAGCACCCCTTTAGATGACAGCGCTATCAAGGAATCCTTGCTGTGATCCCGTCCCCGTGTTGAAAAAGCTGTGTTGAATACAAATTTTTAATCCCCACTGTTACAATTCTGTTTTCTACGGAGCCCCTCTGGTCTCACTATGTCAAAAAAAATATATATGTAACTAAGTCGTGGCCACGACTTAGCGTATCTCGTGGCCACAACTTAGTTACATATATTTACATATATAAGTAAATATGAATGAATATAAAAGGAGAATGCACAATGGAGCAGCTTTTCTCCCGAAAGCATGCACGCTAACTCTGCCACCCATAAGGCTTATACATACAGCCAAATAAAGGTACCGTGACCTAAGCCTACAACGCCCTCTGCTGACGTTTTATCGTAGG
>JALDNG010000094.1:402500-565000 GCA_024349245.1 Neodontobutis hainanensis | reverse complement strand
CTGATACTTCATCATCCACCTTGAAAAGCCACAGGCTGCTAACTTCAATAACCTGACTGCATCATTTGATCTCAAGCGGGTCTCCACATCAGCAACTCACAAGTCTGGTAACCAACTAGATCTTATCTACATAAGGTCCTGCTCCACTCAATACACTGAGGTTACGCCACTGCACACCTCTGATCATTTTTTCATAACTCTAGACCTCAATCTAACTTTTCCAGACACTGCGACTGCTTTACCCCTGGTCACTTTCCGACGCAACCTGCGTTCACTCAGTCCCTCCCGTTTTTCCTCTGCCGTCTATTCTGCGCTCCCCCCTCTTGAGGAGCTCTCGCTTTTAAACACCAACACTGCCACTGACACTCTGTGCTCCACACTTACATCCTGCTTGGACAACCTATGCCCTCTTACATCTAGACCAGCCCGTACATCCTCATCTGCCCCCTGGTTATCCGATGTTCTGCGCGAGCATCGTGCCAGCCTCTGGTCAGCTGAGAGAAAATGGCACAAGTCAAAAGATCGTACTGACCTCTCTACCTACCAGTCTCTCCTCTCTAATTTCTCTGCTGAGGTCACCTCTGCAAAAACCATCTACTACCATTCTAAGTTAATCAACTCACCTGACTCACGCACTCTCTTTAAAACCTTCTCTGCCCTCCTTTGTCCGCCTGCTCCCCCTCCTTCATGATTTTGCGTCTTTCTTTGTAAAGAAAACAACCGCCATCAGCAGTCAGTTTTCTGCGCCAGCACCTGTTGAACTCTTTCACACCCCTGATACGTGTTTGCTCCCTTCTTTTTCTCCTCTAACTGAAGCGGACATTTCCAAGGTCATTAGTTCTAACCACCCTACCATCTGCCCGCTGGATCCCATTCCCACACATCTCCTTCACGCATCTCTCCATCTGTCGTGCCTGCTCTCACCCACATCATCAACTCATCTCTCTCCACTGGGTCATTCCCCACAGTTTTCAAAGAGGCCCGCATCACACCACTACTAAAGAAACCCACTCTCAACCCTACATTGTTAGAAAACTACAGACCGGTTTCCCTCCTTCCCTTTACTGCCAAAGCTCTGGAGCGAGTTGTGTTTAACCAGCTCTCCTCCTTTCTCACACGGAACAACCTCCTGGACCAGAACCAGTCTGGGTTCAAGAGCGGACATTCCACTGAAACTGCACTGCTCTCAGTCATCGAAGCCCTGAGACTGGCAAAGGCAACATCCAAGTCATCTGTCCTCATCTTACTGGATCTGTCTGCTGCCTTTGACACCGTTAATCATCACATCCTCTTGTCTTCTCTCAGGGCGATGGGTGTCTCTGGAATGGCGTTACAATGGTTCAAGTCTTACCTCTCGGGTAGGTCATTCAGAGTATCCTGGAGAGATGAGGTCTCTGAGTCCCAACATCTTAATACAGGGGTGCCTCAGGGCTCAGTGCTTGGGCCACTACTCTTTTCCATATACATGACATCTCTTGGCTCTGTCATTCAGAAGCATGGCTTTTCCTATCACTGCTATGCGGATGACACTCAACTCCACTTGTCATTTCAACCTGATGATCCGACGATCTCTGCTCGTGTCTCAGCGTGCCTGAGTGACATCTCACTTTGGATAAAGGACCATCACCTGCAGCTGAACCTTGGAAAAACAGAACTGCTAGTGATTCCTGCCAACCCAAAGACCCGCCACAACCTCTCCATTCAACTAGGCTCATCAACCATTACACCGTCCAGCACTGCCAGAAATCACAGGTCCTGTAGATTCATCCTCTACAACATCAGAAAAATTAGACCTTTCCTATCGGAGCAAATCCTAGTTCAGGCTCTTGTCTTGTCCAAACTGGATTATTGCAATGCTCTTCTGGCTGGACTCCCTGCCTGCACAACCAAACCTCTGCAGCTCATCCAGAATGCAGCAGCAAGAGTGGTCTTTAAAGAACTGAAGAGAGCACACGTAACTCCTCTCCTCATTAGGTTACATTGGCTCCCGGTTGATGCACGCATTAAGTTCAAAGCTATACTCTTGGCCTACAAGACCATCACTGGCTCCGCCCCCTCATATCTTCACTCACTAACACAGACCTATGTTCCTACCAGATCCCTGCGATCTGCAAATGAACAACGTCTGGTTGTACCATCCCAAAAAGGAAACCTTGTTTTGTTGAAATTGCTTCCATTGTTTTCATCACTTGTAAGTCGCTTTGGATAAAAGCGTCTGCTAAATGACTAAATGTAAATGTAAATGATACTGCTACTACAGCTACTACTGCTACTGATACTGCTAATAAAACTACATATATTCCATTTACTGAAGAGTTAACTTCCCATATTAACATAAAAACAACTGCATGTCAGTGTCATTCCATTTCACTTCAACAGCCTCAGCTCATGCTCAAACCATTCATCTGTGTTCAAGTCTTTTGTTACTGTGTTCAAGTCTTTTGTTACTTATATTCTATTCTATTTATATCTACTAATTTCAGTTTATTGTGTGTTTTTATTAACCTTGCACTGGACCTGCTCTAAGCAATGTATTCACGGTCCGAACCCTACCTACCTGTTTATTGTGTTGCATTAGGGTTCACTGTGGGCCCCTCACTGTCAGTATTTCACGGTTTACATATCTAATCAGATATGACTGGGTAGTTGTGAGCTGCTAAGTGAAAAAAACAAAAACAAATAACAGTGAATTAACAGAGAGAATTATGAGAGAAACTTACACTTAACCAATAACCTTTTGCTTGCTACAAGCTCTAACAGATGTCAATTGTTTATCTTTCCCTGGTAACCACTCAAAACAACAAGAACGCCTTTACACACGGTGCTATTTTATATTAATACAAAGGAACAGACACAGAATGAGCGTTCAGTCTAATGCATTGGAACTCTCTGTGTCCCTTTTTTACAGACATGGGATTTCAGATCCATATGAGTAAAAAATTCAGTTTAACCTCATGACCTGACATGAAGGAGGAGGATGGTGCATGTCTGGAATTTGTCTCAAAATAAAGGCGTAGCCAGTCACAACAGAAAAGTTTTAGGTTTGCTATGAGGAGAAAACTTAAAAAAATACCAGTGAACTCAGGTAGAAGGGCAATATAGTCAGGTGGTTGTGTTATATAACCCCACACCCAAACCTGGGGCTACACCTCATCTGTGGTGAACTGTATCAACAGAATTATCTGTTGCTAGAAGCCGTTTTATTTGCATCGCCATGGTAACTTATACCACACAGCTCCCCTGCCCTGGAGCAAGTTTAGTTTTGTGGACCAATCCGATGTGAGCACAAGTAACATGGCTCTGATGCTGAATCCACTGCAAACCATTTTTTCCTGACTTTTTTTTGTTTTTTTTTGGTCCAGAGAATACAGGCTACTTTATTAAACTCTGCCCAAAAGAATGTACAGGACAATAGTTACACTTTTTCTGTATTTATTGGGTCACACCTAAGTTTTTATTACAAAACTTATACATTGTTTTAGATTCATGAATTAAAGATTCATTTTTGAGTAATCTTTTCTACAGTTTTACATGTTTTAATGTCAAAAAAATGTACACTTAGTGTTAATATGTGATGTTTATATTATATATGCCGTCAGTTTTTGGCTGTGACCCTGTTGTGTCCTGTTTCTCAGCAGAAATAGCACTGTTCTTTTTTTCAACCCGTTTGGCTGTTCAGTGCACAGACACAGACAGTGATCAATGTTTCAGGGTTTAAACCAAAGTCGATCGAGAAAGTTGACAACCAGCCTTTTTTTAATGCGTGAGTAAATTAAGCACACAAAAATAAACCTAGTAAATGGTAAAAAGAAATATAATTAGTGGAGAACTTCTTTGAAAAGAGGTCGTGAACTTAATTTATAGAAAATACCAAGCGCTCACTTAAATGATGGCTCTTTTGCAACAGGTGATGCACTGTTTGATATCGCAAATAACAGTGGCTTTAAAAATATATTTGAGACAACGTCATAGTTTTCCAGACATTGAGATAATCTCCAGAATCCTTGCTCCGTGTTTGAACATTTTGAATTTAATATCTTTAACTATATAAATGTCCGTAACCTCAACTGGGCCTGTCTAGGTCTCATTTACGCCAGGGCCTGGTCAGTGAGATACCACGAGTTTTCTTTTTATTTTCCTTACTTTTTCAATAAATATACAAAAATGCCTGGTGCAAAAGTGCAATGGAGGCAGGAGCTCAGTCTTCTCCAGCAACAGCTCCTGAATGATAAGTTGAGGTGCTTTAAATACATTCCAACTACCTGGGTAGAAACCAAACCAAACCCACAGGAACATACGTTACCTTAAGCTTTTCTAAAATAATAACCTTATAATAACCTCCAGACAAAATAATCTAAACCATACACCATATTTAAAACCATACACAAACCCTAAAACCAAAACCCTAGACGTCTTTAAAACCCATAAAACACAGTTTAGCTTCTCCCCTCTCCATTTCCCTGCCTTGGTCTGGCCCGGAACCTTTTTAATGTTGGTTGTTAGCCTGGAGACGCTTTTAGCCATCATCCAAAGCGCAGATCTGCATTTGAAACTATAAAACAATCAAATTATTTCTTAAAACCAATCAAGTGCAGTGTCATTCTTCATGTGAAAATTGGTTTAAAGTGCTGTCTGTTCGTCACACCCTCACTCCTGGTCAGGTTTATATGCTTATTCACACACACACTTATAACTTAATGTCTTTAGCTGTATCTGATATTGGCACCAGGCTAATCCAAACAAGACAAAGACATGACTTTGCACTACATCTAATCACTGTTCAGGGACACTCTGTCCTGTACACTTAGTGACATAAACTTATTCACATCTATGACTGACACGTCAGCTCAATACACGTCCATCGGGTCCATCCACGACCCTGGAGCTGAGAGGGCCATAATGTACACCTATAAAAGCCTCATGTGTTGTAAACATGTTAAGCAAATCTCCATGTACCATTGTTGCATGTTGTTTGATTTGTTTCATTCTTGCAAGAATTAAACCGGTCTTCCATTCTTAAATTAACCATGTACGGTCTTTGTCATCTAATTTGTTTTAACATTTTTTGGCACAGCAACAAGGAGACCCCATTATTCTGCTTAAGTGTTTCCAACAGGCCAGACTTGCTTGTAGTAAATCCCCCAAAAAACTGTAGCTTAAACTGACCAGGTTCCGCTTGGGACATGAGGCAGTGACAGGGCCATCACAAAATGAGGGACGGATATCAGCTACAAAACGGTCTATTGGCTTTCAAATGAGGTAAATACCCCTGTTAAATGACTCATTTAAAGGTTGCATAAAACCGACGAAGAGAGAAATATTACAATATCACACGTATATTGGTGTTTTAGTTAAGATCTATTACAATAACTAGTGAGACTAAAACAAGTAATTTAGTTAATTTAATAAATATCGGTTAAAAAGATTGTTGCCTCATTTTAGAACCAAACTGATGGAGAGAACCTATGTCTTGTGACTATTGTAAGTAAATCCAAAGCTAAATCATACGTAGATATATCCCGTGTGACTCCCTGCTCTAGGGACAACTCAATATATCACAAAATTAGGAAATGGTTGTCTGGGATGCGCAACAATCAAAGTCTATAAACCAACTAACTTAAGACTTTTACAGTCTATGAGAAGTTTTAAATTAAAAACTCTGTGCCATGTTAAAAAGAAACAAAATCTGCATGACACACAGAAGAAAATGTAAATGGACCTAAAATGAGGTGGAAAAAAAAGCATAAAAACGGTGTGACTGTTAGTTACAACAGTAACAGGTTGGTCATTTAAAAGAAAAACAACAAACATTAAAGTGGGAGCTAACAAAAGTAATGCATATGAACGTCATAACACTGACCAAATATCATCTTTGACAAATACTTTCTCCTGTGAGCCTCTGGGTCTCTGCCTCACTCCGGTCTGCATCAGCATGCCGTCTCTCAATAACGGTCAGTGGACAGTGCCCTCCCACATGTGTCTACTAGTGATGAGTCGTTCATGAACGATTCGTTCTTTTTGAACGAGTCTTTAAAATGACTCGGGTCATCACAGAGAGCGAGTCGTTCACTTTTGTGTGGACCCGCGCATGCGCATTGCCATACAGGAAACAGAAAGAAGTCGTTCATCTCCCGAGTCTCTGAGTCGTTCATTCAAGTCCTCGTAGGCTGAACGCAGGAACTGAAGGATTCGTTCATTTCTTGAGTCAGTCTTCGGGTCTGAGTCTCGTTCTTTTGTCACGTGACCGCTTCTGTTCAGTCTCTCGCAACAACATTGCACTCGTATTATTGACTGTATTGTATTGTGTTTAGGATTTATTTTAAAATTATCAAAATATACTGCAATAAACATTTGAAAATGAAAAAAGTTCCATTTGTTCATGTCAGTCTATTTTAGTGTTAAATGTCAGTGCCACTTTGTTTTTTAATTATTATTTACACTATTATAAACAAATTATACTTAATATTATATATATATATAATTAAGTAAATATATTTCCCATATTTGTATAATATGACTGTGATGATATGGCTATGGTATTTACCTAAGATTAGAATCCACTGTAAAGTGTCAATCTTTGTTTTATCAGTGATTTCCCCGGATAAGAAAAATATAAAAATACAATTTGAGGCCAGAAACGCATCACGTAACTTTAAGAATAAAAAATATATATATCATTTGCGTTTGTCTATACAGTTATGTGAAATATTTGTATGTATCAACTTATTTCTGTATCCAATGCGTGACAAAAGAACGAGACTCAGACCCGAAGACTGAGTCAAGAAATGAACGAATCCTTCAGTTCCTGCGTTCAGCCTACGAGGACTTGAATGAACGACTCAGAGACTCGGGAGATGAACGACTCAAAGACTCGGGAGATGAACGACTCAAAGACTCGGGAGATGAACGACTCAAAGACTCGGGAGATGAACGACTCAAAGACTCGGGAGATGAACGACTCAAAGACTCGGGAGATGAACGACTCAAAGACTCGGGAGATGAACGACTCAGAGACTCGGGGGATGAACGACTCAAAGACTCGGGAGATGAACGACTCAGAGACTCGGGGGATGAACGACTCAAAGACTCGGGGGATGAACGACTCAGAGACTCGGGGGATGAACGACTCAAAGACTCGGGGATGAACGACTCAAAGACTCGGAGATGAGCGACTCAGAGACTCGGGGATGAGCGACTCAAAGACTCGGGGATGAACGACTCAAAGACTCGGGAGATGAACGACTCAAAGACTCGGGGGATGAACGACTCAAAGACTCGGGGGATGAACGACTCAAAGACTCGGGGGATGAACGACTCCTTTCTGTTTCCGGTAACTGTATAGCCTTAAGTATAGGCTGGGACTTGATGAACGAACGACGGATGTATTAGCTACAGCTAGCTAACAGCTACATGAGGCTGTCACGGCCCAGACCGGACATGTTGACAGAACTAACGGCTTAAAGACACGAGAGGTGAACTAAACTTTCCAGGGAACAGACGTGATTAGCTAAATATGAAGTGACAAAAGAAAAAACGATTTGGATTAAGAGGTGAGTGGAACTCTCTGCCTGAAGCGAGCTGCAATGCATTTATAATTTATTTTTCAAAGTTTGGCCATGGCTGCATTAGCTTATAGTTTTTATTCCAAAAGTACTAAATGTGTAGAAAAATTTAACATGTAACATTTTAATTAGATTTTGCTGAAATGAACGAAATGACTTGAAAAAAGATTCGTTCATTTTGCTGAACGAGACTTAAAGAACTGAGTCAGTAAAATGATCCGATCTTCCCATCACTAGTGTCTACCACTCCTGCCACACTCCTCCAAAGCACCCTCCGCCCGCTCCACCCACTCCTCCATAACCTACAAGCAGCTGTTGGTGTGCAGCAGATCAGACATAGAAGCAGAAGACGCGTTCTCAAACTGTAAACAGAGCAGGTACTAACCCGTGCACTAATCAGCTAAAAAAAATGGATATGGCAGCAATGATAACACATACTTCAAATGTGGCACTGGGCCAGAGAGTGCGGAGTGAGAAGGGACAGAGCAAAATGTGGAAGCTTGACACCCAGGCCACAGCAGGAGCAAGCCTGACTGGACATTAGGACTTAAGATCATGTGCACACACATAGTATCATTCGAGACACACAGAGCACAGAGTAGATTTTCTAATACATTTTTATGTGACACCAGAGCATGCAGATCAAAGAACGAAGTTAAAGAGCCATAAATTGGAGCCAAAATAAAATCTGTTTTTGCTATTTTGCAAAACTATTCTATGTATCTATTAGGAGGAGACATTTTAGAGGCTCTCAATATCAGAATGAAGGCACTAAGAACAACTGGGACAGAGTTACTGGGGGAGAATGAAAATGACCACTTGAACTAAAAACTAAAACAAGGTCAACTACAACAGTGTAAGCCAGAAGTTAAATATTTGAGCTATCAGCTCACCCCAAACAAAACAAAAACAAAACAATTTATTGGTGTAAAAAAAAAAAAAAAAAATCCCAAAGAAAATCCCAAAAATAAAAAAGATCATTACTAACATTTAAAAGCATTTTCAAAACAATATGGGTAATAAATCCTTTAGCATTTTGTTAATAATAGATAAACAATAATTATTAACGGTTGTTATTTAAGAAACACGGATAAATAAGAAGAAACTTAAGAAAGAAGTTAAGTTAACTCTACACTTGATGGCTACTTAATCTAAAACAGAAACCAGAAAAGTTCTGAAGTGTGGACCTCTTTATGTGGACATGTATGTAAATGCCAAAGTGGTGAACAACATGACATTAGCAATTGATAATCTGTTTGAATATGTTACGGTTGAGATTAATATGGGAAAATGTAGCAGGTGATGCCTGGTTAACCTAATGTTTAGCATAATGTAATAACAACAATGGTTTAACACGGTTAAAATATAAGTTTAAATTAAATAATGAACTAAATAATAGTGACATGACTTTCCTGGAGAAGCACTATTTAGTCTGATTTAACCAAACCTTTCAGATTAAAGTTTTTAGATTTCCTTCAGCAGTCCACAATCTCTGTGGAAAAATGTTATGCATCTTCTGTACAAGTTTTTATGTTTTGATCATTTTAATGGCTTTTATGGTTTGATATGATGACTTTATCACGTTTCATATGATGTTATTTGTCCATCCATCCCTCCATCCGTCCAACTTCTATCGCTTATAGTAATTAAAGCCGCAAGCGGCGATAAAGGCACTCGCCTCTCTTGAAACCGCAGGGACACACGTACTCGGAAGATTGCATTTTGTGCTTTAAATTGCTCACTGTAATGTCAATTTGTTTTTCTATGTTGGAAAAAAAATACATTCACTTCCCATAGGCCGAATGTATTTTCATTTTCCAGGAGTCGCCATATTTCATTAGACATAAAATCTTTGTCAACCTTGAATTTTGGGACCAATCATTTTGGTCGCCTTCCCCTGTGTGATAGGATGTGGTCTCCATAGGCTTTTATGTTCATAAGCCCATGCTGGATGTGTGTACCAAGTTTCATTTGCCTACGACAAACTAAAATTTTCCCTTCCCATTGACTTTTTCCACATATTTGGGGCGTTGCTATGTGCACAAATGCCTTTTAGGTTCCACCTCGGCCCGAGAATGTGTTTGAGAGTTAACAAATATTTTATTTTCACAAAAAGTGTCACGACCTGGTGTCTGGAACAGTTAAGAGGACTCTCAAGGCAGAACCCCACAAAGGCATATGCTCTCAGAAGTTTTTATTTGTGTTTACAAGTGCAAAGTCCATATTCACAAGCCGAGGTTGACATCATGACAGGGTCCACTACTACTAGGGGTGAAGACAATCTCACACTGATCATTGTAAACACACGGATAAGGAGGCACATAACAAGGGACAGGTGAAGCACATTAGGGCGGAGCAGGTAATCACAACGGAGGGAAAAACACAAGGACAGGAAGTCAATCTGACATACACACTTGACATACACACATTAAGACAGGAAATGAAATACATTACATCAGCAGACTAACAGATAACACCAGGACATGACAAAAAGGGCCACCGCGTTACAGGCTTGCCACACCCACACCCGATAAGATATCAAAATCAAAGTCACAACTTTTTTTGGCACATGTGTCTAGATGATACTCACCAAATTTGGGGCCATTTAGATGACTACACAATGAGTTGAATCTTTTGGCCTAAGGGGTGCGATTTAGGTGGCCATGCATTTCACCCCACATGGTGGACTTCCTGTTGAGTTTAGGCTGTGGCTGTCATAGACTTTTCTGTTTGCCCTGAGGTGTACCAAGTTTTGTATTTCTACATTGGAAAAAAATTACTTTCACTTTCAATGGATTTTGACTTCAAATACATACATTTTTTGGAGGCCTTAAATTTTGGGACCAATAAAAATGACTTTTTGCGCATGTTTACTGGGTCAAATTAAGGATTATTTTGCAGAAAATTAAAAAGAAGAAGAAAATAAACAATTAAAAAAAATAACTCGCCATCCTGGTCATCACCGGCTCGGGCCTAATAAATAAATAAATAAATAAATAAATTACTCGAGCAAAAACAATATTTTGAATTTTTTGTTCCTTTAAATTTTGAATTTCTTTATGCACTGATCTGTTTTCTCCTCGGAAAGTTTTGTAAATTTGCTGTTTGCTAATGTTCACATCTCATTGACAGATCAGTCTCATATTTTTGTTTTTAAACTTTTTCTAAGCTAATGCACAACACTTTGTGCAACATAATATTTTTTGCCAATATAAACTGATATGTTGTATCATTCATTGTCTTGTATCTGTGACAGCGACTGAGCAAACAGCAGCTGAAACTGTTCAGAGCAAGACTCAAGTCAAAATAAACTGTTCATACGCTGTACGATGATGACGGCTGTATTAATAGACCTTATCGTAAAATTATGTTATGATTATATATAGCCTATATTATGAATACTTGTACTATATGTTATGTTATATGACATCTTTTATAAACCTTATATTATTATAAATTGTATTATTTATCTATGCCCCAACAGGTCGGGTGTCCCAGTTCTTAGGGGTAACCTTTAATCTTAGCTCTATCACTTACCCCTTCATTTGGAGGGTCAAGAGGAAAGGGTAGGGGTAAATTAGAGAATTGAGATTGGGCCTAAATCTCAAATAGCATGGTGCTTTGAATCCTTCAAATACTTAAATGATAACAGGTTTTAGTCCGTCTTGCAACAAAACCCCATCTCAGAATTCCCAGAGCAGTGCATAGCGGCTCGTACACACCTGCGTCAGGTGGAAGATGTCAAATCAGACATGGGTTATTGACTATGAGACATTTGCAAGGGGTAAGATTGGGCTTTTAGTCTCTTAAGAGTGTCCCAGCTTATTTTCACCTGCTCATTGTGCCGCTTGGTGCTTACAGTATATGTGCCCGAAAAACTTCTGTTTCACAGCACAGTTGATGGGAGGCTCAGCAGGTTGAGCAGCCATCCTTTTTTAGAAATAAGACAGGGCCAGCAAGACAGCCGCTGAAGTTTAGCGCTGGCAGTGAGCCACTCTCAGTAATAAGCCTAGGACCCTTTCTCCTCTCCGAACGCAGCCCAAGTTTTGATGTTGACCTGCCATCAGATTTTATTTTAAGCCACTGTTCAATGGTAACATTGTAAAACTTTTTTTTACTAAATAATGTAAATTACCGCCCTCCATACTAATAAAATACTAGCTTAATTGCAGCACTTTAGCTAATGGTGTATATTAAACTGTAAACACATTTAAATGTCACACTCACTATGTGCTTTAAATTACTTGACATCAATACTGTCATTTGATTTGTGTCTAAAGAGGCAAAGTGCAAAGTGTCCTCCTCAGGCTCAAGTCTGACCAATCCCAGAGGAGCATTGTCATGACAAACTCTCACCTTGCTCAAAAATCACTTTTTTTTCCCACAAAGGCAGGCTAACCTCAGCTTTGCCTCCCTTGAGAGTAATTAGAGAAAAAAAAAAGAAATAAGCGGAAAATCACAAAAGATAAAATGTATTTAGAGTTTATATCAATGACAACTCTTTGTCTGAAAAACTAAGGAAGCCTGCTTCCCTTGGCATCTGGGAGGAAACGCTATCAGAGGGACTCCGCGAAAACCAAAAAATGACTGGCCTACAGCAGTACAACGCAAACTTAAAATAAAACAAAAAAACATTTTTATATGGAGCAGGGCCTGAAGAGGAAAATGGGATAGTTACTAGTGTCAGGGAAAAACCAGAGTAAACATGGCCCGAGCATTTGAACCATGGAGAGAGCTGGGATTTGCTTTGGGGAAAGCTGGCTTTTTTTCAGCTGTGTGATGCCATTGAGAATGCCAGTTTGCCATGGAAGAATTTTGCTGGAATAACAACCGACGAAGCACCATCAATGACAGGGAAGAAAAATGGACTGGTGGCACTTGTTCAAAGTAAACTGGAAGAGGAGGGTGTAGAGGAGGCCATTGCTCTGCACCGCATCATCCATCAGCAGGCCCTTTGCATCAAATGCCTGGGGTCTGACAATGTGATGTCTGTTGAAATGCGTCAACCAAATCAGATCCAGGGGCTTAAAGCACAGGAGGTTCCATGCTTTTTTAGAGGAAATGGAGTCAGAATATGAAGATGTGCTCTATTTTACCGAGGTACGTTGGCTCAGCAGTGGAAATGTCTTGAAAAGATTTTTTGAGTTGAGAGAAGAAGTGAAAACCTTCATGGAGAAGGATAGGAAGGCTGTTCTTGAGTTGAGTGATCACAAATGGCTCACGAAACTAGCTTTTCTTGTTGACAGGAGAGATGAGTTTAAAGTTGCCCTCAATGAGAAAAAGGGGATTTGTACACAAGAACCATAACTAGACTTTTGTGAACACAGACATGCTTTACCTCAAACAGACAGAACGAGCACCTAAGCCCAATTCCATGAGATACGCCAGCACCATATGAACACATTAAGTAAAAGGGACTCCTTGAAGCGGTCCTGAAGTCTTATAATAAATCTAATCATCGATTATTATTATTAGTCGTTCAGTCCAAAAAGGTCACTGAAGCTGTTATCTTGATGAAATCAAATATCACCCAGACACTTTGGCCCTACATTACAGAACAGTAGGCTAAAGGTTTATGTCAGATTTATTTCTCAAAATTGTTTTTATTTTATTGCATTTCTTTATTGCATTTTTTACTTATTTGTCAGTTGATGTAGTGACATAATTCAGCAGGCAGGGGGAGGTAGTGCCACCCCTGCTTCCCTGCCATCCCGCAAAAAACTCCTCCCTCTAGAGATATAAGCTCAGCTCTCTTACCAGTTGATCTAAGAATTGATAGTCTCTTGGAATTAGAGCCGAAACGTCTTCAACTTGAAAACTGGGTCCTTTAACCTATATTTAGATGAAACGCAAAGCGCTTGGCAGGTAACACACAAATTTTCAGGTCAAAAATAATTCTGAGCTCTAAATAAACAGTTTTACCCCTCCCCGGGTAGTATTTTTTGTTGTTTTGTACAATATCTCAGGCTTAGCTGTGATGAGAGACAGGCAGGTCCACCTCAGAAAGATAATGGAGCATCCAGTCCTTCTTTGGCCTGATGATCCAGCAGCTCCAGCCTCACACACAGTCCAACTGAAACTAACAGAACACAAACTGGACAATTCTTCTTCTCCAGTAACTCTTGCAATATGTCTTAGCATGTATTGTCGAGTCCATTTTTTATGATGGCGGTGAGTAAGAGTAAAGCCTACAACACCATCTTCCCACATGGTACTGCTCAAATATTCAAAATATCAAAATAAAAGAAAACTTATTCACATAATGATAATGAGTATGGTTACATAGTGTTCACAGGGGACTTGTTACGCTTGTGTTTTACTGTGGTGTGTAGGAGTAAATCAACACGAGGATGAATAAATGATAAAATATTGGACAAACAGACACAATCTTGAAGCGGCCAATCATCAGTCTACTGCAGCAAGAATTTTCTATTTAAAAGTAAAGACCAGTGTAAACGGGTACCGATCTCATAATAATGACATCTAAGTGAGAAGCTATATATTTATCTATAATGTCCTTCATATAGGTAAACATGATGTTCACTCGCTCGATCCTCAGTCCAAAATGACACTAAATACAACAACAGTTTAGTGGCTACATTCTTTCAGAAAACCGACATTACACGTCCCTTTTTCCCGTTTGTATCTCAGTCTTCACTCAGGAATTATCAGAGATTGTACTCATGCATCTTATCTGCTCATAAACTCGCTCCAGCGGGTAAACACTTGCTAACTGCGCAAGGTGTCGGTCTTCGTTATACAGCAGCTCAGTACAGTCCAAACATGGTATGTTTCTTCCGTTAACGTTCAAAAAGTCTGTGCTGCTTTTTGTGGCTGATACAGTGTTTAATGTCTTGTGTTCAGGTCAAGCGTCTCTCATGGAACCTCCTAAACGGTCCTCAAGTAAGGGCGCCGCCATACGGTAAAATACAGCAAAATACAGCGAAATACCATCGTCCACCAGAGGGCAGGCTCAAAAAGAGGAAATATAAGGAGACAGCCTGGTACAAAAGATGTCTCTGGTCTCTAGAGCTAGGTTTTTACTATGTGACAACTCTGCGGGGGGGTGATTTTTTGATTAATATGTCCGTATCTAAAAACTATTGTTTTACTATGGAGTAAAAGCCGAAAAGCCCGGATGTAACTGCCATTTTATTGCCCTGTTGTAAGGACAATATTGGTGAATAGGGGACCAATGGGTGGATAACATCCATTTTTTTTACAATCTATGATTCAGGTGAATGTGCGAGTGGGTCTGCAATGTGAAGGACCAGGTCTGGACTCACAGTAGTCTTCAGCTCCAGGAAAGAGATACTACAAGAACCAGGTCCAGTTACTATTTTTGTAAAAACGTCCTCACTTATTTTATAGAGGTATTTATTAGCACAAAAGGTTCACTCCTGGGTTAGGTAGAGGTTGGGAACCATGTGTCACAAAGTATAAGCTTTAAGCCGAGAGGAAGATCAGGCCCAAGGTTTCTACAGTCACTAAGCATTTTTTTGTATTTAACTCTTTGAACACGGGCACTTGTCCTATTTGTCCGTTTGTGCATGTTGTCCTTTTGCTATGGACATTATTATGCACTTGAAGAATGTGATGGCAGCAAAAGCAGTTATTTCTGTCACTGAATAGAAGCAGTGATGGAAAGAGTACTAAACCTTTGTACTCAAGTGAAAGTACAAGTGTCACTAGTAAAAAACAACTCGTCACTGATGTTTAAAGCAACACTATGTAACTTATAAGACTGTAAATGCAATCAAAGCCTAAAAAAGACAAATACAGCAGCTACATTTACATAAGACCATAACTTTTTATTTATCTCCAATAAATATTTTTGCTGTAATGTACTGTATATTTGGATTGATGTAACATGTTCTGGCTAAATGTTCTAACACAACCATTACCAAAGTCAAGAGAGCCCCACTAAAAAAAAAAAATAAAAATAAATAAAATTCTGACATTTCTGTGAGGGCACCCCCATCTTAAAGTTTCACTCTAATATAAGACTATAAAACATAAACAGGCTGTTGGCTTTAAATAGCTAAACACCATAGAGAATAACTGATATGCAGATTGTTTGTTTTTGTATTTTCAAACTAAATTTATTTTTGTGTTATTTTGTACCTTATAGTAGTTGTAGTCATTGTATACTCTGGTTCATCACAAGGATGTGTCTTTTTATTTTATACATTAACAAATGTAAGAGCTCTCTTAAACAGAACAACTTAGTCAAATTTCTAGATAAGATAGCATTTCTGTTTCCTCTCAGTGCATCAGAATCAAAAAATAAATCTAAATATAACAAAAACCAAAGAACATCTTCAGTAGGCCAATAAAATTCTTGCTTGATCTGGACATGTTTTAAAATGTGAAGGCTCTTTGTCCTTCAGGACATCACTGTGTTTTACCATATTGCATAACAAATCAGTATTCAAAATCCTTTAGAAATGTGTAATTAATTGGCCATTTTTCAGAAAATATGAATAATAACACAAAAACCTTTTTTCAATTATACAGCAGTTAGTGGTTGGGTGAAGCCATTTATTGTCAAAAAAATGTTGTTTATTTTTTAAAAATCCTAATAAGGTAAACTACCCAATTGACCCTGATCAAAAGTTTACCCCAGTTCTTAATAATGTGTATTGCCACCTTTAACATCAATGACAGCTTGAAGTCTATTGTGGTAGTTGTGGATGAGGCTCTTTATTTTCTCATATTGCCAAACTACCCATTCTTTTTGGCAAAAAGCCTTCAGTTCCTGTAAATTCTTGGGCTTTCTTGCATGAACTGCACATTTGAGATTTCTCCAGAGTGGCTTGATGATATTAAGGTCAGGAGACTGAGGTCAGTCTCCTGCTGTAGCCAATGACTTGGCCTTGTGCTTTGGATCATTGTCATGTTGGACGTAAAAGTATGTTCCATGCACAGTTTCCGGGCTGATGAGTAAAAATTTTCCTCCAGTATTTTCTGATAACATGCTGCATTCATCTTTTCCTGTTCCTTTGTAGCTCACACATCCACAAAACATCAATGATCCACCTCCGTGTTTCACAGTTGGAATGGTGTACCTTTCATCATAGGCCTTGTTGACTTGTCATCACTCCAAAATGACTTTGTTCCAGAAGTTTTGAGGCTTGTCTCTGTGCTTTTAAGAGTATTGTTTTTGTCGTAATGGCTTTCTTCTGGCAACTCGACCATGCAGCCCATTTTTCTTCAAGTGCCTCATTATTGTGCATCTTGAAACAACCACAACACTTTTTTTTCAGAGAGTCCCGTATTTAAGTTATTTGTGTTTTTCTTTGCATCCTGAACACAAAGAAGGTACAACAACGAACCATGTGGGAAATTGATTGAGGGGTGTTTTGAGAGGTTTTAGAGTTGATTGTATTGATTCTAGCTTTTAAAGTCAATCATCAAAGAGAATTTATGATTGCTATGATAGCTATTGGGACTGTAGTAATTGTTATGCTTACATGTACTCTGGTTAGTGGCTAATTGAAGTAGCTCTCCTATAAATAGTGCTTTACCTCAGTCAAAGAAAAGAGGCTGCATAGAGCAGATGCTGCAGGAAGCAAGAACTGCAGTTTTTAAAAAAAAACGTCTTTTGTAAATCTTTCAAATGTTGGGGAATAAAATTCTGTGGTTCCGCATGTAAAACCTTGCCTTAAGCCTCCTCTGTTCCACCGACTGCTATTGAGCTAGCCCTCATGCTTAGAGTCTGTCAGGAACCCAGAAATCCCTCACTGACCTTTTATTCACACACACTGATTACAAACAAACAGATCACAGGTGAGGATGGTTACCTTTAGTACCATTCAAACATGTTTGTGTCACTTGTGCATGTTATCAGGCCAACATCACCAGGGTATGTAAACTTTTGATGAGGATCATTCGGGTAGTTTCTGTTGTCACTATGATATAAAACAAGTAAACACAGTTGTTTGACAATACATTACTTCACCCAACCACTAACTATGAGTGAAAGCAAACATTTTGTGTTATCATTCATATTCTCTGAAAAATTGCCCAAAATTAAAATTCACATAACATTTTTTCTGCCAGGGTATGTAAACATTTCACAGATAAAAATAAATCAGTGGGTACAGAAAGTGCTTTAAAAAGTGCAAAAATGTAAATAAAAGAACAAGAAAATAAAACATAAAAGCCCAATCAACTTAAAAGCTTGCCTAAATATATGTTTATTGGCTAAAACTAAACCTACAGAAAACCAAGACTTCTTAAACTTAACTAGACCTTGGACTAACATTTGTCAATATCACACCAACTGTGAAACTGTATGTCTCCTATTTCTACTCAACAGTATTTTATGACCTGTTTACAATTGTGAAATGTAAAGGAGTATTTCTCAAACATTCATTATTTGTTCCTTGTATATGTTATAAGGCTTTGACAGGAGCATCTCACTGCAGCAGGTTTCAGCCAGGACAACTTTTTACTACAGTAGACTATTTCATATTGAGTCCCATCACTGAACTTAAAAGAAACCATGCATATGCAGAAGTTAAGTAAACCATTATGTTGGCCTACTACACTCCTGTGGCATTAGACTAACATGGTTATAAAATATAAATCTTTATTACCATTTTACCTTGCACTACACACACTGTGAACACTGCCCCAAAGGTATCTTAACATCACAAGCACAGCAAACAGAACAGTTTGTGCTGTCCCTGCTCCTGCTCAGTCTGTTCTGTTACTGTCACTTTTTATTGATGCTTTCTCCGTAGCACGACCCAATCAATGACTCCAGTTTTGGAGCCAGACAATGTTTTTCAAGATGGTCCTGACCAGAGGTTTTCACTAGACTTTCTTACTCTCCGTTATTTTGACAAACAGAGTCGTAAAATTTCCGTCCTACTCTATTATTACTTGACATTTAATTTTAATGCTTTAATTATACTTATGATGGTTTTTCGTTTTAATCAAATTTCCAAAAATTTCAAGACAAGCATATTGGACATATTTTATTTATTTATTAATTTTTTTAATGTGCTTGAACTCTAGAAAATACAATATATTATACAAAATCATTCTGACAAATGGAAATTACAAAAATAAACTGAACTTATGTCCATCACTGTTGTTGTGCACCCGCTGACAAGTCCGTTACTTCTGTTAGCTTTTCTACAGATGTCGCAAAACATTTTTTCTTCCTTCCCACCTTCCCAGCCACGTAAACTCCGGTTCCCACTGAACACAATAGTCCCTCTTCTTCACCTCCTTTTTGCTGCTGCTTGTCCCGTAACCGCTGCTCAGTGTTTCCCGTTTGTCCTCTTTCATCCTCCACTGCATAATGTCTTCTTTTTTCATCTTTATTAACAATATCAGAACTATTTGTCGGTTTGTCAGCTACCGTGACACTTTTGAAACTGAATGCAGCGTGACAAAGTCGACACAATTCAAGATAATTGCTGATTGATATTTACATTCGCCACCAACTGGTCAGGAGTAGGATTTACAATAGATCACCCTCAGAATAATTTGTCAAAATGACAAATGGCATTCAGATTTTTCCATCACTGCTAGAAAAAAAACGTCAATGACGGAAAATTTTCTGTTAATGTGACTTCTGGTCCAGACCATGGCCACTGCTCACACAGGGGCGGCACAATCAGAAACGTTTCATTTGTTTGGGTCAAGTCACTGTAGATCTAGTTTTGCACACACTGACTGACATATTGAATATATTAAAAATAAATAAATATAGGCCTATTTCCTCCTTATCTTTTCTTTATAATGCCCCTTACCTTTTCTTTATAATGCCCCTTACCTTTTCTTTATAATGCTCATTACCTTTTCTTTAAATGCTCCTTACCTTTTCTTCATAATGCCCCTTACCTTTTCCTTATATTGCCCCTTACCTTTTCTTTATAATGCTCCTTACCTTTTCTTTATAATGCTCCTTACCTTTTCTTTATAATGCCCCTTACCTTTTCTTTATAATGTTCCTTACCTTTTCTTTATAATGCCCCTTACCTTTTCTTTATAATGCTCCTTACCTTTTCTATAAAATGCTCCTTACCTTTTCTTTAAATGCTTCTTACCTTTTCTTTATAATGCTCCTTACCTTTTCTTTATAATGCTCCTTACCTTTTCTTTATAATGCCCCTTACCTTTTCTTTATAATGTTCCTTACCTTTTCTTTATAATGCCCCTTACCTTTTCTTTATAATGCTCCTTACCTTTTCTATAAAATGCTCCTTACCTTTTCTTTAAATGCTTCTTACCTTTTCTTTATAATGCTCCTTACCTTTTCTTTAAATGCTCCTTACCTTTTCTTTAAATGTTACTTAGGCATATTCTTGATTAATTTAGAATTATGTTGCCACTTATATTTTCCTGCTCCTAATGAAAAAATGGTTCAAACCATCACTGAGCAAAGCGGGAGATTTATGCACAATGTCAGTGACTGTTTCTGTTACATTTTCCAAAACTATTTAAATTTTTTTTTAAAGTGAAGGAGCATGCTGAGCACCACAGGAGAGTTGAATAGTGGTAAGGGGATGAGTTGAAGAAGGTTTCAATTCAAAGACAAACCATTTAAATAAGTCTAGCTCACTGGTTTAAACTTTATAAACTAAATGAGTTTAATTGAAATGTATGTGGGACTGTCTTATTATGTTTTAGTATAAAAGCAG
Organism: Neodontobutis hainanensis; assembly: GCA_024349245.1. Classification (NCBI taxonomy): domain Eukaryota; kingdom Metazoa; phylum Chordata; class Actinopteri; order Gobiiformes; family Odontobutidae; genus Neodontobutis; species Neodontobutis hainanensis. Next base: position 544,779 of record JALDNG010000094.1, on the reverse strand, counting down.
ATTAATGTTTTATAAATTACTATTTAACCAACTTGTGGGCAACAAAACTAATTTCTGGTGGATCCACATGAGATCAAGAAAAATAAACTTAAATCATAACATAAATAAAATAGATGAGTGTAGCCCCTCCCATCTGTCGCCTCTCTGTCCCGACTGCTCCTGTCTCTCCTGATGCCAATCTGCTCTGAACTCTTTATACAGTGGCAAGAAAAAGTATGTGAACCTTTTGGAATTTCATGCTTTTCTGAATATTTTTTTCTGAAAATGTGATCTGTCTTTATTGAGAAAAACCCAAAAACCTCTATGTGCTTATGGAAAAAGAGCTTTCAGAGGAGCTACGGTCAAGAATTGTTGCTTGGAACGGGTTACAAACGGGTTACAAAGTTATTTAAAAAAACTTTAGAAATTCACAGGTCTACAGTTAGACAAACAATCAACAAATGGAGATGCTTTGGGACTGTTGCTACTTTTCCAATAAGTGCGCCCAATTGCACAACAAAGACTCATCAGTGAGGTAAAAGAACAAGGCTAAATGACAGCAAAAGAGTTGTTGTCATCATTGGAACTTGCTAACATCTCTGTTCATGAATCTACAATACCTAAAACACTTTGAGTGCCTACTAGGCGGAAAAGCGCTAAATAAATACAAAAAATAAAATAAAAGAATTAACAAGCAAGGTATCCATGGAAGGACACCATGAAGGACTATATTTGGATTGGTATAAATGTGGCCAATCACAAGGGAGGACAGACTAGGATCATTCCAGTATATGATAGAAGGAAGGGGGACATGTGCTTGGCAAAATGGCAAAATTTATATAGTGCTTTTCCACCTAGAAGGCACTCAAAGCACTTTTACATTAATCTTCCATTCACCTACCAGTGTTACAGCTGGAACACCACTGGAGGCAAGGTGGGTTAAGTGTCTTGCACAAGGACACAATGACAGTATGAACTGTGAGGAGACCGGGAATCGAACCACCAACCTTCTGGTTGAAGGACGACCACTCAACCACTGAGCCACTGCACTTCTTCTCTGCACGACAGAGAGAGGCGTGTTTAGAGTTAGGAAATAAGCAAAAACAACAAAAAAAAAGAGCATCTGGTTGGATTTCTAAAATATTTGTGAACACAATGCTGAGTGCAGACTTTGGTGTCGTTGTGTTCAATTGTTCTAATAAGTTTTATTAAAATGTTAAATAATAGTAAATGAACTTTTTCTAACAAAAGCAACATTAACTTAAGAGCCATTTGGAAGTCATAAGGCTCTTTTAAGCCAAAAGAGCTAAATCTTTGAGAAGAGATGGATTTCCCATCACTAACTCATATCCCACTCACTTATTATTGTCTATTATTTTATTTATTTTTTTAATATGAATGATTTATTGGTGTTGATGATGTAACTATGATGCTTTTGGTGAATTTAACAATTTGGGTTATAAGTGTGTATGCCCAACTAATACAAGACTCCTGCACTCTGTCTGACTTGCAACAACAGTGAATTTTATTTACAGGTAAATCAAAGCAACTTTTCTATGTAATAATCCATAACTATTCTCTTTTGTTGTTTAATTTATTATTAAGCCTTTCTTCTTTTTAATATGGGACTATTATAAAAATACTAGGCTAATCATACAGACAAGCAGAGCCGGCTCACCCATTAGGCAATATAGGCCAATGCAAAGAGCGCCGTGGCCTCCAGGGACGCCACTAAATCGGGAAAAAATTCACCTTCAGTACAATCAGTAAAATGCTCTGGACCAGATATATGTAGGATGCTACAACTGAAAAAGGTTAACTACTGGCTAACATCTAGAGCTCTGAGAATAGACGAAAGCAGAGCCAGATGAAATGATGAATATATTCAGCTGTTCGTCCCGTTCAAAGTTGTTCAGAAAGCAGCCTGTTGTTAGCAGCGATACAAAAGAAGGCTAACTTTATGTAGCAAAAGTTTACAAACTCCTCCCTCTGAGCGTTACCATGGAGATCCAGACAAGCGCTTTTACTCACCACTATGATCTATATCAGGGGAGCTTTGATAATAAGCTGATGTTGTATTACTGCTGTAGAGTTTTATTCATTCAAATGAAACACACCCAAAACCTGGTTTGTTAAATAAAGGTAGAGCTGTGAAGGTAATCATGATATGAATAGAGAAAATGGAATTATTCCTCTCCTTTGATATTTTAGGTCCACAGCACAGTTACCTAAAATAGGCTACCAACATACCTACATAAAATCTGACTTCAATGGTATCCAGTTATATGATTTAGTTGAACAGGTAAAGTGCAGATATCCTGGGTACAACCTCTGGTGTCTGTTTTTAAAAATGTTTTTCTGTTTTCAAAACAAAAATATCATAAGTGATATTGGTGACAATGCAAGGGGCACCACTCAAAATCTTGCCTATGCTCGTTTTATTAAAAAACAAACTCATTTACATCCAGATAAAATCATTATTTTGGCAGATTTGGAATTTTTATGTCAGGTTTTAAGTGTGATTATTTTAATTAACAGCTACATGTCTGGACATGCTCTGTATCAACACGAGAACATTTTTTGTCACAAACTGCCACGTTTTAGACTATTTCAATTTGGACTTTGTTGTTTTATGCAGTAGTTATTTGGTCAATCCCATGGACACTGCATGATCCGTTCAGCTTGGTCAACACTTGACTGACAAGCACTGAATTCTACTTCCTTTCTATCTATTCCTTTTCGTTAAAAAAAATCAATAAAATAAATAAATCTCTCTTATACTTAGCTTTGTATACTGTGCTGGGTTTTAACTGAATAGTTTTTGGTGCACTTATGCTTTTTACTACCTTGTGTTGTTAAAATTGCTTCCATTGTAAGTTGGTTTGGATAAAAGCGTCTGCTAAATGACTAAATGTAATGTAATGTAAATGTAAAACAAGCTCTGGAGCATTGTTACGCTGGAAAGTAGTATGGACCGGTTCTCAGGTGTCACACCTGTCAGGACTTGGTTCAGGCCCAGGCAGACATGAGAATTGTGGATAATAGCAGCACCAATAAGTGTAGGACTGTATTTTCACAATGCTTCAAACCACAGACACACGCTCCTGATCCGGCTGTGGCCCGGTGAGTTACCTGTGTTCTGTTTCTAAAGCCCTGCTTTCTCCTTGTTTAAGCAAAACATTTACTCTTTCACTGCCTCAATCATAACCTGGATATTTTTATTTCGCCATGTGTTGTCCAGACTGTAGCAAAATGAGTTTTTTCAAAAGTAGACCAGTGCTTTTGTTTTGTGATAAAGCATGGTTGTAAAAAATTTAATTAAAATGTTGGTAACATGTCTAATGCATGATGAGAATTACATTGAGAATGCTGTTCTGATTGACAAATTAATATTTATCTATTGTCTGATTAATTATCTATTGACAGACAATGTAAAAATGTTTACAATTGCTCAATAAAAAAAAAAAGTTGAACATTTAAATATAGAACAATATAATAATAGATATGCAATAATAGAACAATTGGTGACTATAAACCCAAGCAATAAAATTAAATGAAAGACAAAAACATACTTTTGTTTTTACATTCCACTGAAAAACAAGGTTGTGATGTTTATGAGTTGTACTGGAGCACCATATGCATCACAGTCCAGAACAAATAATTGCCTAAGACAAATCTTCAGTCTATGAACTAGGATAACAGCTGCTGTGATATCTGTGACTTGTACGAGCCGGTCCCCACATGGCGGTCAAGTCCTGATGTGTGCTTTGCTGTTATGCCATGAAAAACATTCTGGTGTGAGCAGATTCCTCAGCTGCTCGAGAGCAGGCAAAACATACTGTTTTCAAGGTCTTTTCCCTTTGAGGTTCAGTTTGGACTTTGAAACTGTCCAGGAGTGAAACGTTTGACACTGGTCATTCATTGGCATTCACTACAGGGTAAACAACATCTACTCCTGTATTTACCAGACGGGAGATAGCTTGAGCTAATATTAGTCACAGTTAGTCAGCAACTCAGCAGCTTCAAACCCTGATAGGAGATTTGTAACTACTGGTTAGCACGCTCGGCCATAATAATTCCCAGATTAAATTGCTTTGGATGCAATTACATAGTGATTAGAAATCAGACAATAAACTGCCTCTTGCTGTAATAAAATAGACACGCAACCAATCAGAGTTATGAGTGGCCTGACCAAGTGGAAACTGCTGTGGAGGGAAGAGATAATTTGTGAGCGGTTGGCCAGGCTAATATACAGTGCTGTTATGAACACTTTGCAGATTTAGTTTGTCTTTTGATGTAATCAGTCTTTGGTCAAAAGGCATATCACAGATTTAGTGTCTAATTTGATTTAGTTTGCAGCTTGGAAGTTTGAGAACATCTCTGAGGCTGAATCTTTTGATGACATTATGTTCTGTAGATGGTAGGACAGTCAGTCTTTGCAGTTTTAGGTTTTTCTGAATTTTTTTCAGAATTTTTAGATTCAGTTTTTTTAAGCAAAAAACTCCAGAGTTTTTTTTATTAATCCAACTTAATTTTCCAGTCTTTTGTTGGCTCTGTCCCAACTTTTTAAAGATTTGCTGCTTGCCATTCAGTTAAAAAAGACAAATTATTTGTGAATAAAATGTAGTTTTATTAGATTTGTAAATTGTTGTGTTCTATTTTTATTTGCAATGTCCCAACTCTTTTGCATATGTACAGTATGTATGCAATTCCTTTGTTGTAAATGTTTTTTCCCCTTATTTCATTTAGAAAATCAATAAAAAAATACTCTTCTATGTGACCCTGATTTTTTTGGTATATCAATTAAAACTGGACTAGTGTTTTTTTTTAAAAGAACCTTTAAGCTTAATGTGAGCAGACAGAGTTATTTACCCATTAGCGCCTCTTCAACTGAATAGTACATTACAAATGGCAGTTAGTAAGAGTCAGTATGCAATTTCAGTCACCAAGTGTTTTGGTTTTAAAAAGTCAACACTAAGACCTTGAATATTCAAACACATGTAGTGTAAAACGTGAAGCCTCATTATGCTGTAAAATGTTGATATTTACAGTTATGACACCTTTTTATAGACACCTTACATTTGAGGGATAGGGCAGTAATGCAGTGGGTGTTATCAGTAAAGTCAATGTAAGACCATAAAGTCCTCCAATAATTGTGAATTGCGCTGCCTGACATTGACACAGAAAGTCAGTGAGATAGTGCTATTGATAATGACATGAAGGTCAATTTTGTACGTTTAACGACTTGAGAAACTACAGCAGCAGCAGAGTCCAAGGCTGATTACTATCTTTACTCCAAGGTGAAGTCACTAAACGGTTCAGGGTTGTGTTGGGTCATTAAAAACACTTTCACATATTCAGTAATCAGGATTATTTCAACCCTGCTCTAGCCACATGTCTTTGTTTGTCCAGGCTGATTAAGTCCGCACAACGTCCACGTGGTTAATGTTCATACATCTTATGAATGGTTTGGTGGTTTTACTGAGAAGCTCCTTGACAACGCTAACACAAAGCTAACAAACAAATGCGTCTACTCTTATGTGATTATTATGCTAATGTGAGGACCTTAACAGTTTAAAGTAAAGTTCAAACAGTTTGTTGGTACAACCTAGCCACCTGGCTACAATCGGCCAACACTCTGGATCTCAGTGGATGTGTTCAAAGTGGCTTGTGTCTCTAAAGGCCTCAGCATCACTGAGGTCATGACAGAGACCAGACAATAAAAGAGGAATAGAATGACTCAGATTTACAAAAAATCATTGATGCATCACATATTCATTGCTTTAGGAATGCAAACATGAAACAGCAAGTGTTCTTTCTGTAAAGCTGTATTTAAGGTGGATACGCTCCAATATGTGTCACAAACACTGCTCTACCAGGTCACCTTTTTGTTTTTCTGTTTTACAAGGATTATTCATTCCAACAACAGAAGATGTGTGTGTCTGTAAAATAACGTGAGAAATATATAGAGTCTATTGATTGCAGTCCCTTGACTCAGTCTAGATAGATAGATAGATAGATAGATAGATAGATAGATATATAGTCATTACACATATACAGTACAAATACAATGCAACGACATGATGTAGATTGCACACCAATGCAGACATTCTTCACCGCAAAGATAATCTTCATAAAAAAGAGAAGGCATTTTACAGACATAACAGACAGGTAGTTTTTTGGTCTGCACTAGAGTTCAAAGAGAACACTAGAACAAATCAGACTTTACAATCAAACAAACTAGAGTTTGATTTAAGTGGACTAAAGAGGGCTGGTGTGAATGCACCCTATAAGAGGGAATGATTGTCTAAGTGTTGGCCCTGGTGACCCTGTCCAGGGTGTACCCCAGCAGCTATCCCCAATACTATATTTTTGTTTGTCTAATCTTTTATGCCCACTGTGATGGATGCAAATATTGGATTAAAAGCATGTCTTAGATTAATGGTCTGTGGTGCAAAAGATTGGGAATACAGTAGTAACTGAGGAAAAGTCTTACATAAGGGTCCTCGTAGATTTCTGGATCATAGTGCAGCATTGGCGGGTACAGAGCGATGACATCATCCTTCCTTATACGGTAGGCCTCCTGGTTGTCAAGGTGAAGCAGGAAGTCTTCTTTAGAAACGCGGACGTTCATGGAGGCGCTGGAGAGACGCATGGCTTCTTTAATGATGCTGTCTGTGATTACAACAGAACAAAAATGTGTTAGAAATATGACGTAACCAATAAAACAGCTATAAATGTCTGTTAATTTATTGTGTTTGAGTGCATTAAACTGCACATCAAATGTAAGAATTAGAATGTTTGTGTAATCAAAACATTTGTAACATTACTGGGGCTTTTATATTATTATTTTATATTTATGTAATCTCTCCTTAACTAAAACTGAAATTTATTATTGGTGGGAAAATGTATGATTTTTAACCAATAAATAAAGATTAAAGGCAATTATTTTCCATTATAATCAGACTAAAAAGACAAGCACAAACACAAAGCGAAAGTGTCATTATCTTACCCAGAACAGGCATGTTGTCGAGCTGGTCTCGGGTCAGATTCAGAGTGGGGTCACTGGGGTCAACAGTGAGGCCTGCTGCTTCCAGAACAAACTTCACTTCCTTTTGAGCTGCTTTCATTGCATCAGGACTCCTACGTAGAGAAAATAACAATATTTTTGACTTACCTAAAAAATGGCAAGTGTTTTGTATCTAGTTTTTATTTTTTTTTATCTAATTTCAAACTGTTGAAACAACTGTGGTGATCAGTCTGGGTATAGTGCTTTGTGGAATCATGTAATTATTGTTGTCCTAACAGTATAATCAGTTTGCACACACTTTCTTTGCCAGTATACCACAAACCTCTTAATAAATCACTCTGAGATTGCGGCATTATATTCTATTGAAGTGATAAAGCAAACAGACACTCATGATTAATAAAGCTAAAGCCATGTCACGTCAAGTTAGGACTTGTCAAAAACATATTGGCTCTGTTATTTGCCTGAGTCTCCTCCCAACAACATGCTTCATTATCTCCACTGCAGCCTTTCCCCTTAGGGCTTTTGTACAAAGGCTACAATCATTGTCTGGGGCTGATAACTATTACATAACATCAGTGTGGGCAACAAGACAAGGAGACAAAGATATGAATGGTGCAGTTACATTTGCAAACTGACACATTTCTATTTTATACTTTGTTCTTTTCTGAGTCAATTAAGTGGTACGGACTCCAAGCTTGTGCTTTATTTGTAATTGTTAGCTGCATGCTCTGGAACGTTTCAGATATACATTTGGACTGACTTTGGTGGGCACCACTCTTTACATAATCATCGGTACAAATCAATGGTTATGCTGTTTAGCTAAGCCTTATTTGACATTTTAAGCAGCACTTAAGGACAAAAATAAATTTATGTGGCTGCATATTGCACCACATCTACACATCTTTATTTATCTATTTGTTTCCACCTGTCACAAATATTGTAGAAATCTGCATCTTTAAGTGGGCCAGACGAACAATCTTTCTTGTAAATAATTTCAATACAGGTACAGAGTTGGTTGACTTTAAGAACCAGTTTAGCGAAGACCAGTTAAACAGGTTCTAGTGTACGCATATATAGATTGACTTGACGTGACTTCTTCCACGTTTAGCCACCCTTACCTGAGGTCATCTGAGAACTAAGGTGTGTTTTCATTTCATATCTGTGGTATTTACATCCCAGAATTGAATCATTCTTTCCTGCCTGCTCCCTCAAACCTGGTGCAGTATGAGCTATCTGGCAACTCTGGGCAATATGATGCAATATTATACCTCTTTGAAGAAAATTGCCAAATCTTACTGAAATGCATTTTGCAATAGTTCATGGTTATTGTTGAAGCCAAGTCAAATTGTCATTTTATGTTGATGGAGATGGTGAAACATGGATAAGTGTTTTTTTGGTGTAAATCAAGGCTGAGAGCACATTTTTTAATTGTAAGGCTCTAAGCTTCTGACAGAGCTGATCCTTACAAACAGATGAAAATAATGATTAGTGAGAATGGTTTAAAAGCGAAACTTGTTTCTCACTAAGAAATAAAGTTGTAGTAGAATTGAATGTGCTCTTTGAGGTGAGGGCTGAGCAACAAATGTGTTCCTACCTGATCATGTAAAAGAGGCTCCAGAAAGTAGCAGGCAGAGTGTTGGCCTGAGACGCCCACAGTAGAGCCACGTGAGTCCTGGCTTTGCTGATGTCATTAAAGGTGGACAGGGAATCGTTCAGAAGCATCCGCATCGAGATCAAATCAGAGACGTTTTCCCTCTTGGACAGGTTCTCAGCGTGCATGGTCTTGGCTAGGTTCTACAGACGGAAATATTAACAGGTTGGGTTACTTCATAATCTGATTTAATCAGTTTCTTCCTTGGCAGGAAAACATTTTGATTACGTAAATAGTGTGCATTTATATAGCGCTTTTTGGTACACTTCTTGGTCACCGAAAGGGAAAGAGAATGACATTGTTCTCATTAAAATGACACTTAATGGGAACAAATAAATTACTCAATTGTACTCATCAGGAAATGAAATGTAGAATTTAAGCCGAAAACCATTTAAAACTAGCCCAGGAACTCTTTTGGCCTTTTGAAATATGGGTCTCATTAAATAAATGTTTGGGAAACACTGCATGAAGAAGGATAACTATAACATCTAAACTACTGTAACAAAGTCATTCCCTTCATGAAGAAAATTACTTTAATCTTATCTTATTTTTTTCTCCCTAATCCTTTTGAACACAATGTAACTGTAGATAGTCTGGATACATTGCTTTTTTGATACAATGATTATATTCCACTGGGTAACTACTTTAGGTAAGGAAAGGTCCAAAAATGCCCAAATTTGAAATGCAAATGGGGGTAAACCTGCCTCTCTGGCACTATAGGCACTCTTGAAAACGTGGATGGGCAGGCCAGCCACCAGTGCAGGGAATATCTTGTCAAACTCTTTGAAGTTCTCCAAAGCGTTGAGCACCAAAGCTTTCTGCGCCTCCTGCCGGGCCTGGCACTTGTCTTCCCCCAGCTCTTTACCGAAAAGAGTCAGGTATCCGGACTCGAACATGACCTAAAGGAACCAAGACAACGTGATAAACATCAAGACAAGTCATGCATTGCTAAGAAGAGAAGAGAAGAGTAGACCAATAGACAGTGTTGTCTCCCATGGGTTGTTGAGTGTGCACAGTGAGTAAGTTAACCTGTGTGGAGAACCATTCCAGATCCTATATATATATCTTTGGGGATTTTCATCTAGCACAGTAGTGTCCAACTTTGCAGTTTCTATGTAATTTGGCCCCAAATATGGTCATATGCATTATCTATAAAAACACTATATTATGGGATTATGATCATGTGAAATTCTGAAAATGGTGTTATTAAATGTAAAGTAAGGGGCACTGTGTGTAACACATGTGGTCAATGGACTGAACATTTACCTTATAGCAAAAAGCAAAGATGCCGTCCACATCCCAGCGGTCTTTGCTGTGGCGCAGAGTGTCTGATCGGAGCATGACGTCCTGGATGTGGCCCATCATGGTCTGAATGAGCGACGGCAGCGCCTCCCCCTGCAGCGTCTTCAGAAACGTCTGGTGCAGGTTCTCTGTGGTGTGGCCATGACGCGGGTCAAAACTGTCGTGACCGAATGCCTGCAGAATGAAAGAACACTGGCTTTTCAACACAGATTCCTGCATATTGACTGAAGTCTGGCCCACCAGTACACTCACTGTAACTGGCAAAAAGGCCTTCCTTACACAAGATATGGTACTTCACTTAATAGGGAACTCAAAACTTTAATGCACATGGCGAATCGAATCATGATGTTTACCCTCATTACAGAGCTCTCCCCAGATGATGGTATTTTAGAAAAACTATGTTTTTACAAGCGTGCCCATAAAACCCTATCAAAAGAGATGAAAAAGTGGATGCAGCCATTAAGACAACATATATACTATTAAGTGTATATGACATTAAAATAAAAAGTTAAATATGGCTTGTATGATTATTTGGCATACATTAAACAGTTTGTATCAAAGTTAGCAATAGAACTACTGTTGCATTAGCCCATGCTAGAGAAAGGGCATTTTTGGTCTTTCACTGATTGTAAGCAAGTTAAATTCTGTCTTGGTAGGTTTAGCTTTTTGGTGTTCTTTTACTTTCTCTAGAACGGAAAAAAATACATTCAAAGTCAATTGGGAACAGCAACAATATTTTTTGGCATCTGCACTTGACGTCAGTAGACACGAGTGCCAAATCCAGATGAACAGGAAACTCTGCACTGAAGAACACAGAAAGTTTCCTTATTCTAAGGTTTAGCTGAACCCATAGTTACTATATAGTCTCATTTGTTCTTTATGGATAATAAAGTCTGGTATACTAGATATTTGGATATTTGCTAATATCAGCTGTCTCAAAATGTTGATTTTGGTAGAAATTTTTACTTTTAATGTAGGCTATTTGAAAACAAAGTTCCTGTTGTTAAAATGAAAAAATCTTTTCTTGAATGTGCACTACTAAAGTTGTGCAGTTGTGAAGTATTTTGTCTCGCATCAATTATATTGTCATTTATATTGTTATCTCAAAACTTCTGATTTATATTATATATTTATATCATATATTTCATATATAAATTTTAGGCCATATCGCCTCGCCCTATTACTGTATATACATTTTCTACACAGGCACTACCTCACCTCTGTTCACTTCAACAGAATGCCCTAATTCTACCAAAAGTGACTGGTTCAAAGTCTACCTTGACAGATGTAGCAAAGTGAAACTTCCTCCAGTCCAGGTGTCGGCCCTGCCTAATGACGGAGTGGTACGAAAACGGGTCGCACAGGAAGTGGATGTACTGCCCGGCGATTTTACAGGTGAAAATACTGCCGTACTTCTTCTGCCGATTTCGAAGAAATTGCAGAGGGTTGGCTCCAAACTGCAGAGCACAGCCCAAATACGGGATGAAGCCATTCTCCAAGGCAGGCTCTCCTGGTTGCCTAAGAGCAAAGGGTTAGGGTTAGCATGTACATGTAAATACAGACATATATTGCATTCATGTAAATGAAGATATGAAAACAGCTGACAGGCAAAAATGTGGTTAAGGATCAGGAGTACACTAATGCTTTGCAGTATATCATAGATTTCCTGTAATATTTACTTTTGTATGTACCTATTTTAAAACCTATACAATGTTTTATAATTTTTTTAGATCCATGTCTATTTCTTACTTGTACTTGTAGTACTTGAACTGTATTTCTGATTACAATATTCACAGAAAGTTAAACTTCTAGAAAATACAAGCTACTGTAATATTTCAACACAAAGCAGTAGAGTATGTGAACAGCAGGGTGCTCTGTGAGGACATGGGGTCAGTGAGTTTCCTGTGGTCTGCTTCTAATGCCCTGCTGTCTCCTGGTCTGGTTATACAAATACGGGTCACATTATAATATAATATTTATCTCATAAATATGAAAGTTTACATATAAATAGACTTGTAAGCTGTAAAGAAATGCTAACAAATGTTAGTTATAAAAACTGTAAATTAAATACCGCCAAGATGAAAGCACACAAACTCCAAAAAGTTGACTTTCTAACAATTTCCTAGCTTGGAAGCTTATCAGAACACCACATCAAAGCCTGTTGGACCATGTATGCAAATTCAAGTTCTATTTACCTGCTATTTATCGCTGATGGAGTAATCAGTGGAAAAAAAAGTGTTTTGTATTTCTACTCAACCACGCGTCAAGTTACTATGGGTCCGCCCCTTATAATTACAAAACATTAGAAACCTGTTTGCAAAGGCAACAAGTAAATATCTGCACCAAGTTCAGTAGATGCATACATGGGCCAAACTCTATTTTACGTCTTTAAAATAACTCTGTCAAAACAATGTGAAGAAATGTCTTGTGAGTCATGACAAACAGCTGCTGACAGTGGCACTAGTGTTTTACCGAGGCACATACCATCTCAATTTATCACCTTTACAAAGGCTTTTGTTGGTTCGCAGTCACTGGTTCATTCTTGCACTATTTAAGTTACCGTGTTTAATTTTTTCGTGCTGTTAAAGGAAAATTAAATGCTGTATCTTTGATAGTATACTTGTTAAATTGCTGTATTTTTAAAGAGACATTGCTGTTGACTCTTTTAAAACAAAAAAGACAATGTGTTGTCTGGTATCATTCATTTTTTTATCCAATCAGAACACTTTGAATTATCTGCGTGTGCAGTGGTGTCAAACGGTGGAGCAGCAGGTACAGAGCTGGATTTGACTCTGTAGTGGCCACGTGGAAATTGGTTAGCTCAGTAGGTTAGGTTAGTTTTTTGGACATAATTCTTTGAAGAAAATACTCTCCAATAGTACTTTGTTTTAAAAATAAATGCAAAGATTTCTACAATGAAAGAAACTTAGCCGCACTTCTCATTGAATATATTTAAAAATTCATACAAAATATATGTATTTATGGAAATTCTCAAAGATTTATCTTACCTGTGTCTAGTTCCCACAGCGAGCCACAAAAGGCAGCACAGTCCCACCAGGACAGCCCATATCAGAGCAATGCTGAGGATCATGATGATAACTCTAGAGACGGCGATCCAAACAGTGACTGGACAGTGCTGCTTCCAATAAAATGTGCCTGCCTGTCACTTTAAAAAGCCTGTGTTTAGCAGGTGAGTCAGTGCGTGAATGAGGAGAGCGTGACAGGGCAGCATTTATACTGGCCTCAAGGGCTGGCCCTGTGATGTCAGCAGCAAACCACCTCTTTTACTGTCTTCTCTAAGTAGCTCTTCTTAGTAACAAATTATAGGTTAAACATGAGCTAGTAATGGTTAATATTTGCTAAAATGCATGCTCATTTTAAGTAAACTAGTTGCTAATAATTTAGATTGCTGCATTAAACCTGTTCATACTGCATCAGATGTGAGCATCTTTGGGAGGATGCACAGATCGGAAACAGTCATTATTATCATCTTTCAAATCCTTCAATAACTTCACTCTGTCCATACATGGCTCCACAGTGTCTGCTTCCTTCTTTTGTCACTTATGACCAAACCCTCTCATTTTAGCACCGCATCAAATACATCACCAAGTCTTTTTTCACCTCAGGAACATTACTCAGTTTAAACTGGAATAACAGTTCATCCACGGGCCAGGCCTTAACTTTGCATTACATTACATTTGATCCATCATATGGCGTGATCCCAACGACAAAAGACACTAGAATAAACATTTGATGTTGCCATTGAAAGGCAGATATTTGTCCTTGAATTCAACAGACTGTATGAGCTATAAACTAGATTAGCTGCAGATAAACCACTGGCAGCTGCTCAGGCCATGAGGAAGATATGCCTTGGACAATCACCAGTTAATCACAAGCCTGTCATTTACAACCATTCACCATCATTATAGACTGTTTATACTTACTGGTGTCACTACAGCTCTCTGTAAACTTGTAAACATCTTCTTAAGAGATGCTTTCATCATGGAGGCAACTATCCAACTCACCAGCCATCAACACCATAGCAACCTTTTATGCTTTAGTTTATTTTTATCAATTTAACTAATTCATCTTTGTAAAATAGTAATAATGAAACATTAACAACTATTAGGCAGTGTCAGACTGATTTATCTCTGCCTCGTTGAACATTGAGTGAATGCATTGCCAATCTGTCTTTGGCCCTGTTTCACAAAGCAGGCTGAAACAACTCAAGAGAGTTGAAATCTGAAGTTTTCCTACAGAGATTGGCCTGACTCAGAGTTTCTTGTTCAGAAACCATGTTTAGTTGGTTCAGGCAAAGAAAATGTATTATTAATGGAGCCATGAAAGGAGGATTTGCCATGGCAAATGGCCTCCAACATACTTTCCTCTATGTTCGAGGAAAGTAAAGTCATGACATTTACCAAAAGTAAAGTCCTGCAGTAAATGTTCTGAGTCATATTTAAACTGAGTGATTGTCATCTACTAATGCAAGAATCAGAATCAATAGTTTATAATCAATTGGAGGAATAAAGTTAGATGAATAAAGGAATAAAACCTGCCACTGCATTTTTAGCAGCTATTGATTCAATGTTGACAAGCCAGAGTAGTCCAACAGTCAATAGGGGCGTCCCTAAGTCAAGACCCCCTTCAGTGCAAACATGTGATTGTATTGGTATGCGCTGAACATTCTTATTTATTGAAATCCCTGATAATGTTTTAAGGTCTTGATTTTCACAGTTGATTCTTTCACAGTTGATTTTTTAACATCATAATTTTATCTTCCAGAACAAAATGGTAGGTTTCACCAGCAGTTTTTATTTGCAAATGGACTGAGATTTCTCTTGGAAATGCTCTTCCCTGCATCGTGTATGGCCTTGACCAAGGTCCATGGACAGTGTTACCTGAAAGAGCGTGCCATGATAATGCATCTGAAAGGTAAACACATTCAAGGTCTCGGTGCTACTGTTTTTTTTTTTTTACCAGTGTTGATTGCGTATTCGAGTAAAGGCAGGCGATCCGCAAAGATTTTTACAGTCTGTGATGAGCAACCTGTTAAGACTCGTTGCTGCTGCTGGAGAGAAAGCTGGTCCATTTACTATGACAACAACAGAGACAGTAAATCAGATCAAATGTGGGCAGCAAATGCACAGAGTTTGATGGAGGTTGAGATAAAAGCATTAACTAAACACGCACTGTAAAAGAGCTTTGTTACAAATGTTTGAAACCATCTTATTCATGTTAAATGCCTAATAAATCAAAAATATGATTTTTTTTTTTAGATAAAGGCATAGTTTCTGATAAAGTACAATCAGATGAGTTAAGCATAACACAGTTTGAAAAACCTGGGGTTGTTGAAAGCTCAAATATGAAATAATTTAAACATTTACAGTTTTTGGCAAACTCTAACTTAAAAAAGTAAAAAAAGCCTTGCAGGTTAAAGACTTCACACAGACTAGAACAATGTCTGAAAATGTCATTTATCTGGCACAAATGCTTCAAATGTTATGGCTTGTCAAACATTTTTGTGATTTAAGGGGACGTCCCCAAAATATCAAACAAACTAAAATAGATCCCAGCTCCAAATTTTGCATTTATGCTTATGGATATACAGACTAGTTACTGACTGATTACACCAAGTCTGAATTCAAGATTCATGCAAGAACATTTTCTAAAATCTGTTGATTTCACACAGAAAGTCCCAGTGTAAGAGGAATATTAAATAAATAATCTAAATTTCTCCAACAAATAGGACAGCAGTAACTTGGGCCACCTATCCCACCCCTGACCTTTTGCTCTGCTCCACTAAACACCACTACTATTATGTTTATGTTGTTTTTTATTTTCATTTACTTATTCATTCATTTATTATGTGTGCATTTCATTTATGTGTTTTATATATTTTTTGTACTTTTATTTTACTTATCATAATTAGTGTGGAGTGGCATAAAGAAGAAGAAGTAAATAAAATAAATGAACATATCTACAACATGAACAGGTGTATTATAGCAGTTGCTAAATAAGAGAGAAAAGGTGTGTTACTAACAAATTAGTTTAGAGGGACATGGAGCATATGTTTACTGACAGTACAATGCAATGATGTCGGCACATGCACTCTTACATAGGCAGCTAATAAAGAAAATGCACATAGTGACCCATTGTTAGGATACACAGACAAGTAGATGCATACATACAGATGCAGAGATACACACATTAGCAGGTATAGGGGATTTGACGAAGGAGTGAATCTGCAGATGTCACTTTTGCCCCACTTTTTATGCACATGCAGAAAAAGTGGGGCAAGTGTGGTAATGTACAATACATAAAGTAAAAATATAATAAGTTTTAATATACGCTATTA
The DNA here is from genome assembly GCA_024349245.1 of Neodontobutis hainanensis. Classification (NCBI taxonomy): domain Eukaryota; kingdom Metazoa; phylum Chordata; class Actinopteri; order Gobiiformes; family Odontobutidae; genus Neodontobutis; species Neodontobutis hainanensis. Next base: position 528,459 of record JALDNG010000094.1, on the reverse strand, counting down.
ACCCTCGTTTTGAGAGACCAGTGAGCAGACCGTTACAGTAATCTAACCTGCTGGAGATAAAAGCATGATTAAGTCTGGTTGAGACATTATCCTTGTGACTCTGAAATATTTTTAAGGTGATAAAATGCAGATGATGTAATTGACTTAATGTCACTGTGGAAATTTAAGTCTGAGTCCATGATGACCCCTAGATTTTTAACCTGTTTTTTAGATTTTAGAGAAAGAGACTTGAGGTGACTGCTGACACTTTCTCTTTGTTTCTGTGGCCCAAAAATCATTCAGTCTTCAACATTTTCTTGTATCCACATCAATCTGTTGGATGCAGTGACACAGTGAATGGATGAGTGTTTTCTGCACAATTCTGGTAGGATAGATCACAGCCCAAACAGTATTTGGACACTTCCTGAAAAACCTAGAGAATTTTTACCACTTTTGTAGCAATGAATCCAATGGAAATAGATGAGCACAAAAGGCCCTGAAAAACACTTACGTTCACACATTACAACTGTTATTGTTTTTTTATTGCGTGTGAGTCAGATCAAATTCTGGCTCCAGTCCAGTTTTAGCTGAGGAACCACCACTGACCAAACTTGTAATTTAACTGTATGTGTCATCATTCTTGGCATTCTACTGTGGCCCTTGTGCTTTGTTTTGGAAGTAAGAGGTCAGCGGGAAATGTGTGTTGACTGATGGTGAAACAGGCTTCGTACACTCTTGCATGAGTAGAGAAAGAGGTTAAAGCGTGGGCGAGACGTCCAAGCTCATTCTTTCAACTGGCCAACGCACAGCTGTCTGAAAAATGAATAAAGCTCTTAAATTTGCCCTTGGGCTATTGGAGCAATACACCAGCGCTATACACAAAAGGATAATTTTAGAGCTAAATATAACTGAACAGGTATATCAGAAGACATTTATGCCCACACCAGTTGAAACCTGCTGGAAACTGAATGCACTAAATCAAACCTTAAGGCAGTGTTCGCACCTGAAAGTCATAACCTCTGACTTTACTGCTGAAGATTTTGTTCTATTGCCTTTATTTCTTCCAGTTCATTATTAAGAAACATGCAGGCAGTTCTACTAACTCATGGCTCCATAAAGTGAGGGTGTATTCAACACTGGTCCTGGGTTTTCAGTTGTGTGTGCAGTTTTAGAAATAGTGGCTGTGTTGCATGTGATTTAAAAACTGTCCCAATAACAGCAGCCGCAAACTTGAAACATTGTGTGAATGAGGGTTTAGTGTAATAGTGGTAATCATGCACCAGTGCTGTTTTAACAACGTGGATTATTGTACATACTCTGAGTAAGCCCTGGACATTCTAGTCCTCACCCTTTAGTAAAGGTAAATTAGTTGGAGTAAGTGTACTATAATATTAGCCTTTCTTACCAGAATTTCAGCTTTTACACTGACTTACTCAAACAACTGGTGGCTTATCTTTGAGGAAGGTCAGGTCAGACACATATTGCATAAGGTACAGTGTATCTAAGCAGTTGAAAGAGAGCTTTCACAATGCTCTGTAGTACTGGGGTCAATGAGCACATTTTTTAAAACCGTGATTAGAGTTGACCATTTATAATTCCCCAAAATTTATATTTTATTTCAGGTCAAGCTCACAGCATGTACTGTGCTGTTGGAAACAATCACAGGACACATTAGTTATATGAATGACCAGACACATTTTTGCCTTGCCCACGGTTGTCAAAATTCTCGAAAAGAGGGTCCCATTTAAAAATGCATGTTGAAGGGCAAAAGCCCCTCGACAGCCCCTCCTTATCTTTTCGGAAACCTAAGAATGGCACACACATTTAAATGCAATGTTTTAGAATAATTTTGTTTCAATAAGCAAACAATTAAATTTTTTTAGAATAGCAATGGCCCACTCAACTTTCTTTCTAAAAACAAGGCTCCAGGTAATATATTTCAAACTGCCTTGAAGCTGATATACTTACCTTCTGTGTATTTTAACACTTACTGTAAGTAATGACTATTAACAGTTCCAAACAAACTAAATGTAGTCCTTTTACTCATGTTTGTTTAGAATGTAATAGTATAAAAGTCACAGGCAAATGGAGTTCAAAAGTTAATTAAAATTGTCCGACACTGAGCAGCACACATAAAGAGATGAAAATAACAAAAATACACATATTTTGGGACACGGTGCCACTGGCTATGCTGTAGATTTTATTGCTGTCAAGTTGTAAAATGTTTAATAAGAAATAGATCTAGTCTACTGTAGCTTATGATGTGTTCATGTGTTTTATAAATGGTATTGTGTAATTAACAAATGTGTTTTTTTGTTTGTTGAGTTCATGTTTTTTTCCCCTCAAAAAGTAGTGTTACCAATAATATTTATAAGTGGAACAATGATAATTTGGTAAATAAGTTTAGTGTTTTTCTTTTTGCATTTAACAATAAAACAAATCTGATTGAGCATTAGCTTTTATTTATTTATTTATTTATTTATTACAGGCTTAAAGAGACTGCACCTGTTTTTTTCTTTCTTCTCATATATAGCAATCACTTGTAAGAAAAACAGGATTTTTTACTGGAATATTTACTGGAATATGTCATATCAGAGAAACAGCACAAAAAAGAAAAACATCAACAGAAAAAAGAGAGGCAACGTAAAACAGGCAAAAATACTGTTGTTTTTTATTAAAAGAGAAGCAGGAGGGGTCCCTAGAATGATTTTGGGAGTGAGTATAATCTGAGAGAGGGACGGCAAAGAGAAAATCAGTTACATACTCTGGCTGAACAACAGCCTGTGGACGTTTGAGATCGGTGAGCTTCAGGACAGAACGTCACAAGAACTCCTTCTCCACACTGACATACGTCTGTACAGTCAATCAGTCTGTAGTTTTTTATATCTCATTTAAATGTGTAACTAGTGTGTGACGTACCAACGCCTTGCACCCCCTCTCATTGTGGAAAAATACCTAACTCACATGCTCATCAAATTACACTGAAAGCATAATAAACACTAGAAAGCATGTTGTTAATTAAACAGACTTGGTTCTATAAAGGCCATAAAACTACTTTAATTTAGAGGTTTTGTAAAGGTAGTTCATTTTTGAGTACCATACACAGGACCAAACTTGAGTTAATTAAACAGTTTGCAAATAAATATGGGCTATTAGTGTTCTAAATTGCCGTGATGGACTTTGGTTTTACCTGTAAATGGATTTGAACAGAAACGAGCCGTGTAATGACCGCTGATAAGGACCCATTGATAAGTTAATACTGAATGAACGAATGCAGCTGGGGATTGCATCAAAGTCGAGCTCCGATTGATTGAGATCTATCCTTTATTCCTCAACTGTTTTCAGATCCTCCAAACCAGCGCTGTGTCCTTTTGAGTCTTTGAAAATGGACATGCAGAAAAAAATTGATAATCTTTTGGAATTTCAAGCACTGTCCCACCCTCACTACCTGAACAACATACATCTGGACTGACACTTCAGTGTTGACATTGGTGTAGCCCAATAGGAGAGCAGTCCTTTGGAGAGCAAGCATATGATTGGCCAAAGCTCCTATATATTCTGTAGAAGCTGAACATCCTCATATATTTAAATCCTTGAGAACAAAGACCTGATGATGTCTTTAGCGCTTTTTAAAAAAATGACATTAGAATAGGCTTTTGAAGAATAAACCGTGTGAGAATAAATTTATCAGGTTATTTCCCAATTGTGGCCCAAGTCTGGAGCCTGTCAAAAGGGCAGCAATCAGAAAGAAATCAGTCAGAAAAAAAGGCATTTTCCGGAAAACAGACCTTTATTGTGACTGTATGGAATTGATTAAGGCCCTGCCGAGACCAAGGTTCAAAATGGTGGTTGTTTTTGGTTTGTGATCTCAGTGCCAAACTGTTATTCACTTTTGTAACTAAATCCTAAATGACAGTTTTTAACATTATTATATTCTTGAGGTAGGTATGCATTAATGTAAGTGCAAGCTGTATTTATTTTCCAAAGTCAGAGTCATGACATGGCATAAATTGTCTTGACTGGCGGTAATTTTACTGCTCTTGGTTTGATTGTAATGGGGCTTTTTTCTTTTTTTTTTGAGCGTTGGTCGTCAAAACATCACAAAGGTGTTACACTAGATATACCTTAAATGTATCAGTGATTCTGTCTGCAGCTCTTGGGTTGTTCATATTACTACAAAGTCACAGATAATAAACCACTTTTTATCCAGTGACTAACATGTGCCAAGAACAATGCACAATGTATTTCCAAATGTTGTCTAAGTAAGAAGAATCTTCTAAGGTCTGAGCAAAACATACCTCTCATAACCCCCACAAAGATTTAGAAAGGAAACTGTTTCTTGTTCCAATGGCTGACAAAGATGTTTGAGGCAACTTCCTGCAGCACAGCAAACAGGCCTAAGCATTTTCCCTTCAGACTTCAATGGGACTGTTATAAGGTTGCATAGTATTGACCGTGATAAGTCAAGTCTTAGGGTGAGTTCTGTGGTGTAATATTTCTATGTGAAGGGTTTGTTTTTGTGTGCTTAGGTTATTATTCACTTCTGAGGAGTTTATGTTACTTATCTTAGGAGTTATACTGATGCATGGATGAGAACATGTTATGATAATACAGCTAGGATCATGGGAAGGTAAAAGAGAAAACATGATGTCAGAAATGTATGGTTTAAATCATGATAAGGTGGTTGTGCAAACACACACAGGGAAAATTTACTGGACAGGACAGAAAGTCTTTGTCTGGAGAAACCAGGTTACAAAGGAAGAAGATGCCGATGAGGAGGGGTCCTCAAAGCCTTAACGAAATAGACATAAATAAACTGTCATGTGAAAACTGTATAAAAGCTTGGGTCTAATGTACAATCATTAGTAGAGAAGGTGTGTCTACTCGGGTCGTTTATTGTGTTGGTTGTGAACAATAAACACTCTATGGCATTGAAATGTTGGTGCGTTCATGACTTATTCCATCTGATTGTGCCAAAGACTGAGAGGTCAGTTTTGGACACTACAGTTCACACCAAAAGCTACACAAAGACACAAAGACAGGCAAAAGTTTGATTTCCTATGCACACTCATGTAAGGTAGTGACAGGCGACCTTTATACAAATCAGGGGCAACAACGCTGAAGCAACAGCCAATCACAGAACAGGATTTTATAGACCTCAGAGAGTAATAAGGCCGGGCAAAAATATAGAGGCTTGAATGTCCTGCCTATCCTTGAGGTAGGGACACTGGGCTTTATTCCAATAGTAGCGTTGGGCGCTATGGCAAATATTAAATTATGTTTTAATTAGGGGAATGGCGGATGGCTGCACCTATCGAAGCAGCTTTTGGTCTGAGGCAAAGTACACCGTAGACAATGGCCAGTTGTCCAGGGTGTACCCTGCTTCAAGGGATAGGCTCCAGTCACCCGTAACCTCTAATGGAACTATAAATAAATGAATATCAGTTTGGTAGATCTTGCCCAAAATCTCAACTCTTAATGTAGAACAAAACTATAAAAACAATGAAAGTTAGTTATTGAACACAGGCATTCAAGTGTGCAATTTACTGTAACTCAATTAAAAGTGCAATAAAATTTAAAACCATTGTTTCAACATTTTCTTACTACTCCTCACAGAAAATATACAATAGTTTTGCACATTATATAGTGGCCTATTATTATGGCCGGCCTAAGGCACACCTGTGCAGTAATCATGCTCTCTGATCAGTGTCTGGATATGCCACATTTGTGAGGTGGATGGATTAACAAACGCAGATTTGGACAGATTTGTGAACAATATTTGAGGAAAAATAGGCCTTTTGTGTACATAGAAAAAGTCTTAGAGTTCAGCTCAAGAAAAATGGGGCAAAAACAAAAGTTTTAATTAGTTAAAAGTTAAATTTTAGTTCAGTTTACTTTTACTCTATTAAAAACTATTAGTGTAATCTAAACACTTGTATGCAAGTTCAGTTCTCGGCCTGTGTACTTACAGTAAACAATAGAATCATTTATGGCCTTTCAGTGCCAAAGCTACAAACATACTTTGTTAATGTGCCTTGTATATTCATCAGATCGGAACAACCTGTGCATATTACTATTGACCTCCCTTTGTCCTGAGCTCATGTTCACATTCTGTCTAAAAACTTTCTGGCTGTACTCTTGATGTCAGACTGTTCTCTGTATGAGTGAGCTTTTTGCCAAGAACTAAACTAAGACACCTGGCTCTCTCCCATTGTTTTTATAACATCTCTCACTTAAAGTTAAAAAAAAATCATTAAATGTTAAACACTAATGCTTAGCCCTGGCTTTAGTCTTGGTTAACCATTATCTTAGTCCTAGTTTAGGCCATTTAAATGGACTGCAGTTGTCCATTTTCCTGAAGATAACAGAGATAAGGCTTTGGCATTAGTCACAGTTGGAGTGCTGACTGTCCTCAATGAGGATGATTCTCAATGGAAGCCAAGCACAGTGCACCTCCAGCCTATGTCCACTGCTATTGTCCTTGAGGGAGGTATTGTCATTTGGCACTGGCATATTGCTTTTTGGTTGACCTCACATATGCATTACAATTAGATTAGCACAAATCCCTTACAAACACACTCATTTCAACAGTAATGCCAGCATTGGGAAACAAATCCTGACCTTCTAAACCTTCTAATCTGGCTTAGTCTCAGCTTTTCTACACAGGGTCTGAGCCTCAGCAGTCTGTTAGCTTTTACAGGAGCACAGTTGATAGAGATAAACCAAAAGTCAAGTTTGGAGCCTTAGTGACTCTGCAATACGTTTTAGTTGAGGTAGTTTTCACTGGAAATATGTAGTGTTTAAACATACCTCCAGTAAACTGAAAATATGGTCCGGGGTGAGGTTGGTCCTGTCCTGTAGTAGGTGTCCTGTAGTAGGTGTCCACTCAAGGTTCCTTACAGCCACGAGTGCTTCATTGTTGGGTATGCAGGTAAAGAGGGATGTGACATCAAAGGGGACAATAGTCTCATCTGCGTCTAGTTGTAGATGATTTTGTTGGTAAAGTCCTATAAGTTGATGAATCGATGTTGCGAGTGGCCTACCAATGGAGCCAAAATGGTGGCCAGGTGTTTGGCTTGATGGAGCCTATGCCTACTTTTGTATAAGCTTTAAACCCGGAAGCGGGCTTGCTATGTTCAACGCTTCTACCGTTAATGGTTAGGGGTAATGGCACAACCATATGCCTTGCCTTATACGTCGACTATGTCTGACCAAAACAACGGCAGTTTACAGCATGTGCGCCTGATTGGCTGGAGAAAGCTGGTTGAATCATTCACAGGCAATGCTGGCAGAAGGATAAATTTTAGCAAGTGGATTCTATAAATTTTACATTAAATTAGACTATGACGGGCGCATAAGGAGGATGAGTGAATCAAAGAACATGCCAAGGCCCAGTGCTGTTTGGTTAGTTTAATACCAAGGCTGTCCATACATTTTTAACCTCTGTAAGAGAATGAGAGGAGGCCGACCACATTAAGCCATATAAAACTGAAATACATCTCTTACTCATAGCCTCTACTGTTAAAAGGGCGCCAGTTAACATAGTCCCTAACATGCACAAAGTGGAAAATGTTGACTGGTCGAAAGGTTATATTTGGCTGAAAGTTGAGCAAAAGATGAGAAAATGTTGTCTGTATACAGGTCCTTAACTGACTTAATGCCCTTAGAGTACCAAGTTTGGAATACTGGGTCAGTTTTGTAAGGCTTAAAACAATAATTTATTTTGAATTGGGGCCGAGCAAAAAAGGCTAGCAGAACAGGTATATTGTATAACAAGTTGAGATCTTGGGAGGACAGCCATCATGACTAAATCTATGCATCCTTCTAGTGAGAAGGGCAGGACCGACCAGCAAAGAACAAACAAGAAAAAAAAAAAAGGAAATAGAGAAATGAACTAAATAAAAAAAAAAATAAAAAATGTTTAAACATATGTACAACATAAACAGATGTATTATTGTTAATGAAGTGAGCATAAGGGTGTTTTAAGTCTACTTTTAAAAGAGGTTATTGAGTGAGTTCCATTTCTTTTGTGCATAATGAGCGAACACGAGGTAGGACAACGAGACCAGCTGCTGAGGAACAGAAAACTCTTGTTGGCTCGTATGGAGTCAGTCGAGCTCTAATGTAGAGAGGAGCGTGGACATTAGGAGGTTTGTAGAAGTCACCTCTGATAGGAACTGGAGCCAGTGCAGCGACTTTAGAACAGGTGTAATATGAGAGAATTTATTTGTCTTGATCAGAATCAGCTGCTGACCAAGACAGCTTAATGCATTCAGGGTTCTAAGAAAGTTCTATTTCTGCATGGCCACATTGATAGTCCACTCTAAATAAGTCACTCTTAGTTCTGTCAATCAGGGGCAGAACATTGTCATGGTACAAATCTGACAGTGATGCAGTAACATAAATGCCTAAGTAACAAAATCCATTGTTTGTCCACCTAAATGGGGCTATTGTTTGTGAAAGTTCCTTGGCTGATGCGTCAATAACCAAGAGTTTGCTCTTTTGGTAGTTGTGTTTGAAGTCAGATACAATACTGTATCTATTAGGGATGTCAAATATAGCAGGGAAAGTGTTCACCAGATTGGAGACGTACAAGAGCAGGTCATTCGCAAACAGAGCCAGGGCTCTATTACAAGGGTGAATAACAACAGGGACAGCCTGCCTCATGCTGCGATAAGAGAAAAAGGGGAGAAGTTTGTCTGTACTGAGGCTCTGGGCGATGAGTATTAAAGTTTAGCCCAGAGAGGAAACACCTTGCCCAGCCCTAATCTACTCATTACTTCATAAAGAGAGGCCCATTCAACCCTGTCAAAAGCCTTCTCTGCATCAAGGAATACCACAACTCCCGGTATCAGAGCTTGGAGAGTGGATGATGTTTAGGAGATGTTTAGTGTTGTAACAGTTCAGAGTCTGTGGAGAGATCGGCGTCCTCTACTGGCTTAAAATTACGCAGGGTAGCTTGAACACAGACTATTTAAGAAATTCTTTGTGACTATTGGAAAAAAAGGAGATGGGATACCAGAAATGTGTTTTTGAAATCTGGATTGGTCACAGACATGTTATTTAGCTGATTTTATCTATACTCCTCCTTTTTATTGTGGCAATCATCACTCAGGACAGTGACATTTAATAGCATCTACAGTTCTAATGTTGTCTTGAAGTGACCTCAGGCCGGGTTCTGTCCAGTTCATCACACTATAGTAACCTACCGTCCCTCCCACCATCGGGTCACTCTTGGCTAAACCACATCTGCTGTCCATCTAAAGTTTTGATCACGTGAGGCACATCTAATAGACAATACAGGAAAAAAGAGGACAGGGCAGCTTCTAAAAGCTTCTCAGTGCAAAGAAAGAGATATAGTAGGGTTGGTATTAGGGATGCACTGATGTGGAAATTCTAGGCCGTTATCAATGTTTAAATAAACATAATGGGCAATAACAAAAAAAATCTTTATAAAAATACATCTTTAAAGCCATTTTATAATTAATTATGTGATTTGCAGATAGAATGACTATGATAGGACCAAATGTAATAAAAAAGTAGCCTCTGTGATAAAGTGAGATGCTCGCCCGTTCTCAATGCCCGTTCTTACTTCAACATTTTTTTATGAGCTGGGTAAATCTGATAAAAAAAACATAAACCTAGAAATGATATTTGTGAACACAGACTTAAACATTTGGATTTGGGTCATTATTGGCCTCTTACAGATGAACAAACTAACTTCTGATGATGATAATAAGTTATGGGCTTCTTTATGCATTGGTTTCTCTTGCGTGCACAAACCAGTCAAAGTTGAGTATCAGAATAGTATCACTGGGCATGAGAAAATATGTGGGACATATTCTTAATCAATCAATGGAATGCTTAATTTCAACTTTAAATGCTGCGCTGTTTAACATAAAGCAACATCAACACATGTCTTTTAGCCTGGCACAGCCTTATGGTAGCTGTCTCTAAATTCTATAAACAGGAACTCAGTCTGGCACAGCTCCATAAACCAGTCACTTCCTCAGATATGTTCTGTAACAACCAATCACATTCGAATGTCGCAGGAGCGATGCCTTGTGTCAGACTTAAATGACCCAAGTCCTGTTTTCAAAACAGTCAAGATGGCGCTGGGATGGAGTTTGTTTGCCTCTGTTTTAAATAATAAAGAGCAACCAGCACTTAATAAAAAGAGTAACTGTATAAATAATTCCCATTGGTCCAGCCTGTTTTTGATGTACAACCCCTCAAGATCAGCTGATGAATAAACCCACACGCTCTGCTCTGCAGTGCTCGCATATTTAAGCTAAGTTTGATTTAAGCTCTGAGTAAAAGAGAAGTAGTATGACCTTTAGAAATTTGAGATGTCGCCTGATAAAATCTGTGGCAAAAAGTGAAACAAAAATGTGATGTAGGTGTTTACAGGTGGACAACGGGTCGCAACAAATTTCTTAGAAGAAAAGTACCCAACCAATGCAAAACCTGCCGTGTCTTATCTTTTATAGAATGTACAGGACATGCTTTCTTACCTACACATACACCTGGCTACTTTTGTAACCTTTGGTGTGGTCAAGTGCTGCCAGCACTGTGCAACTTGGTATTATTTTCAGTGCTCTTTACATAAATAGATATGATGCCAAGTATTTTGCTCTAATTGGCTGCTGTATTAAACAGACCCTGTGGTTGTTAATGGTTAAACGTGTATTGGTGCCAGCAGCCTATAAACACAGTGACTAAAGTTATATTTCTGGAAGTGTTGGCCTCATGTGTTGTTAAAATGATGCCTCAGTTTGTCTCAAAAGGAAATTGTGTAATTTGTCTGAAGTGCGTTGCATCATGGTATCATTTTAGCTCCTTCTCTAAATAGTTTCCTTGTTGTTACTTGTGCATCAAGGAAAATCACATGCTCCATTTTTATGACGATGATGAAATTCTGAGTAAGAAGAGAGAGAACAGTATTACTGGGACTGTGACCCAGGTTGATTATTGGTCAAGTGGCGAGTGCTACTGATATATTGTTTAGTGTTAATGTGCTTTTCATTTACGTGGATCTGGGTTTTATTTGTCAAGAAAAGCGCTTCTGTCCTGGTTATAACTGACAGTTGGCTGTTGTAGTGTTTCTGGTAGGCACGGATTATCATCTATGCTCGGTGTCTCCTTTGCCCAGCCCCAGAGCGCTGATCTCCGACAGTTTGTGCACAGCAATCGGGTTTTAAACATCTTCACGTTAGCTGCTTCAGAGTAAAAGTTACAGCTTCAATCTGATTTGTCTTTGAGCTACAAATGCTAATAGAATGAAATTTAGTAAACACTGGTGAAAACGTGAGCGTGACAGTCCATCTCTTCTCTCAGGAGGGAGGGTGTATCGGGTCTTTTTGTAATTTTTTTTTTGTATTTTTTTAAGCAGGATGAGATAAATTATTAGAGCTGAGTGTTGTTGACTGATTACAGCAAAGCAATGATCTAATTGGACCTATATCAGCTACAGTCAATATTGATTATTAATTAGGCTAATAGTAGCAAGCTTTTTATGTACGCTAATATATATTTTTAATTAAAAAAACCAAAGGAAAGCAGCACTCCTAGTTTTCAGTCATTTCTTAAGTTGTATTTGCAGGCGGTTGTGCGTGACAATTTGTCATTAAATTGTATAATGTCAGGATTCATGTTTTTGATGTCTGTTTTGGTATGTGTTTTAGCTTTTATTGCTGATATGTCTTGCCCTTGTCTGTGTCTTAGATGGACTTCCTGCCTTGTGTCTTTCCCTCCTGTGTGATTACCTGCTCCTCCCTAATATCTTTCACCTGTCCCTTGTTGTCTGTGTCTACTTATACCTGTTTGTCCCGTGGTCATTGTCTCTGTACCCGTAAGTCTTGTATGTGTTCCTTATGTCTTTTGTAGAATACCTAGTCTGTTTTTATATATGTTACGCCAAGATCCTTTACCTGTGTTTTCAGTGTAATTTTGGTTTTGTTGGATTTTGTGTACGCTCAGACTTAGCCTTGGTTATTTTGAATTCCTGGATGTTCTTTTGGTTATTTTATCCTTAAATAAATTTTAGTTAACCTTTATACCTGACTCTGTGGTTTTGCGTTGGAGTCTTCCTGCTCCTGGGCCGTCGGCCGTGACATATAAAATGTGATGCTGCTGTTACTCTAGTGTGCCCCTCCCCCCTCTATTAGCCCCTCCGCCCAAGATCATCACCAGCCGCCGCTGTAATCAAGGAATTGTTTTCTGTAACGTTACTGAAGTGCTCACTACTCACGAGTTACAGTTTTGTTTTTGTTATTATCCAAACTTTTAGTAACACAGTAAAAATAATCTGTTTCCACTTCTATGCACCAGAGTCCACTGCAATGACCACATATTCTGTTTTGTGGTTTCTTTGTAGTCAAAGGGTAATAGTTATAAATGAAAAGTTTGTTCTTGTGTGGTAACATCATATGGGTATATTTAATTTGGGAGAGGATGTTGGTTGTCAGGCCAAGGAAGGCAAAGGGTGACGTAAACTGTGCACACTCAATGGCTGCTGAGCTGGACCCTGCCTTTATGTGATTGGTTCAGTGAAGTGGTTCTGTGTTGGCAGCACTCAGGTCCTGGCCTTAACCCGACGTTAACTGGCATCAGAATGAAAGCCAGTGCAAACCAAAGCCAGTGCAGACAGAGGAAAAGTGATAAGATCAATGATAATCACTATGCTCTGAGAAACAAACAGGGCACTATCAACGAGACTTGGCTCTAAATGACCTTGAAACAGCAGATAAAGTGTATTAACCAAAGGACTAATTACCTTAACCTTATTAGACTGAGGTTTTCATACACTTGATTTTTCACACATGATGACACTTAGCTTCCAGAGTCAAAGGCCATTTCTTTTTTTTTTTTCAATTATAAGTACATGCACACTACTGATTATATGTGTCGGCTAAGGATGTTAGAGTTGGCCAGGTTTTGAACTCACAACCTTCTTGCTGTGGCGGGAGTGCTAACCACTCTGCCACGCGCAGAGTTATAGGAAGGGTTAGGATTAGGGTATGTATGGGCAATTACCTGTTATTACAGTTTGTTACATAATGTGTTACTTTGTACTTAATGAGGTAGATACAAAGGATCAAGTGCAATGTCAAATAAAGGGTTTATGCTCACACTGCAACGGATCATTTATCTTCTTCTGCTTAGTTAAGGGTCACAGGTGACCTGGAGCTTATCCCAGCAGCTTTAGGTCTAAAGCAGGCTACACTTTGCACAATGGCTTTGCACAGTCAAAATTTTGTCCAACAAAAGAATGAGCAGAGGCCAAATGTGAGGCACTGAGGAGATAAAATGCCTTTATTAGCTGGGCTGATGAAAACATATGTGTCATATCAATGTCCAACAAACAGGAGTGCTAAACAATGTTGTGTAAAAGTTAATAAACTGCCTCAAAATGACATCAAAGTGCGTGATGCCCTCCGCCAAAGTGGCATTTCCACTGATAAAAAAAGAAATTCCCATAGTACAAGGGAATACATAAAATTCTTGCTACACGTCCAACCTCTAACCCCCCAAACAATTTAATTTTGATGTCATTGTGCATGTGACATAAATGCTTTAATTTTCTCCAGATGCCAAACATATCCTGTTCTGTGTTATATTAATACGCAGGTTAAAAGTTACTCTCTTGTCCTTGAACATATATGGTTTCACAGATACAATTATCAATGTTATCAATGACAGTCAACTTAATGAATGGCCTGTGTGTGAAAGGACCACACCTGGCAACCATCTATTTTTCAGCTCTTTAGCTCCATTACTGTATTGTTCTTATTAGAAATTAAAAGGTATTGAATGACAATACATTTAATAAAAAAACTAAATAAAAAAATATTTTTACAGTCATAAGTCTAACATAATCTATAAATGTATTAAAAATGAGGGGCTTATTTACAGGCCTAAGTGCCATTTTGCTTACACTTACTGCCCTCTAGTGACCGGAGATGAAATACACAGGAGCAACACAAGATACACAAGTGTTTTTAAAACAAGACTACATATTGAAACAGATTTTGGGAAATGTTGCAAAAAACAAAATATGAATTAACTATGAATAAAGTGCTCTGAAGGAATCTCTGGTTCTGGTGGTGTTGCGCTCTCGTCATGTCTTTCTATGTAATACTTGTAGAAACAGTGGAATACCTTTCACAGACCATTGCTGAAACGTCTGTTTGTACATGCTGTCTACATCTGCTTAACCTGCTGTTTATCTGATTTATTTATTTATCTGGGCTTATGTATCCCTCCCATAAAATATGGGACACCTGTATTTCAGATGACCTCCCTTTCATATTCAATTTCTTATTTCTTTATTTCTTAGTTCCACCCCACCTGCTCAGGGATTTTGGACTTTATTGCACCTTTTAAATGCAAAGTCATCCAAACTAAACCGGATCCCTGGCAGAATAACACCACTCATGTCCTGCGGCAGAGCGCATTTGGAATAAAGACAGGCTCCATGGGTCTTTGTGTGTATTGAGGGACAGTCTATCAGCCTATTAAAGGGCTGTCAACGATGCAAAATCTAAATTCCTATCTAATGTTATTTCTACTAGCTACCAGTGCTTCATTTGTAAAGATGGAGTTAAACATGTTTATAAACAGGCCACATTCACTTTTACTTCCAAAAACTTCTCCTGAAAAAAGTGGTGCCGGATCCAGGCAAATAAGTCCTTGTCCCCATTTAGGAAAGGGGTGGGGGGGCTATATTCTCCAAGTGTTCCTGCACAAATTGGCTGGCTGTAACCATCCAAGGGCTTTATTTATCTGACCTTCTGCCCCTTATCTCAATAATGAGTCTGAGTATACCTGTGAGTCTACCACATTAGAGTGGCCTTTTATTATGGCCAGCCTAAGCACACCTGTGCAATAATCATGCTCTCTAAACTGAGTCTTGAAATGCCTCAACCCTGAGGTGGATGGATTATCTCGATAAAGGAGAAGTGCTCACTAACAGAGATTTTTGAACAATATTTGAGAGAAATAGGCCTTTTATGTAGATAGAAAACATATCAGATCTTTAAGTTCAGCTCATGAAAAATGGGGGCAAAAACAAAAGTGTTGCGTTAAAATTTTTGTTCCGTGTATTACCAGGTTTGCACTATATGTTGGAATCTGTCTCCTCTTTCTCACCTCAAACTTGTACAAAATGCTGCTGCTTTTCTGCTTACTCATACTCAAAAGCATGACCACATGACTCTGTCCTGTCCCCCCACTGGCTCCCTGTTTGGTACAGAATTGATTTTAAACTTTTAATGTTTGTTTTTGAAGCAGTGCACGGCCTCACACCTTCTTACTTGTGTGAAATTCGAAGTGTTCACCAACCCAGTCAACACCTGTTAAGGGTCCCACAGTCAAGGTCCAAACAATCGGGGGATCATTTTATAGCAGTCGCTGGTCTTAAGACTCTGGAATAACCTTCCTATTGATTCGGCCTCTGTTTAAATCCAAGCTAAAGGCTAATTTCTTCAGAAAGGCTTTTTGTCATTTTATATGTTGTGTAGCCCTTTTGTCAACTTTGGTTGTAGTAAATGTGCTATAGAAAAAGAAAGATAAAGGTTGGTTGACTGATTGATAAATATAAATATTGTCCGTCCTTGCTGACACAGATTGAGCTTATTGTCATGCCGTACAGAAAGCAAATTCCACTTGTTGTGTGGCTAATAATAAACAATTCTGATTCTGATGTTACAGTTGTACAATGTGCAGGGTCCTGGGTACGATTAGGTATAGCTTATTGAGAAGAATAGTGCAACAATTTGTTTACTGGAAAAGAAATGACAGTTGAGTAGCAATTTCCCTCAGGAAGCTAGGACCAATTCTATTCCAGGATATGCTTCTGTTAATAATTTATAGAAAAACCTTGGGGTTATTTCATTGTGTTAATTGAGTTTGTGTTTTGAGCCGTCTGGGCTCCCAAAAGTAGCTTGCTAAGAAGAAAATCTATTCATAGAGACTATTTTGTACCAACGTAACTCAATGTGTTTTACAGAAATGACACAGAAGTTGTATCAAAGAAAAACAGAGGAAAAAACTAAATGGAGAATCCACTTCCTCTGGATGTCCCTTTAGTGGATTATCTTTTTGCAGCATTTGCGAAAACATCTCTAAAGTCTGACCTCTCTTCTCACAGTCTTTTCACAAAGAGGGCAGCCCAGTCTAAATAGAGACATATCCTTCCTTCTTTTACCAGTGTGACTGTATAAGATGAGATTTGAATGGTGATATACGGGCAGTTCTGAGCAGTGGGAATCCTCTTAGCTCCAGGTGCAGTGCCCTGTAGAGCTCCTCTCTTTGAAGCTCACACCGAGCCACTTCTGTCTTTTATTGTTAAACTGCTCAGAATTCTTTACTCTAATAAAACCTCCCATGTGTCTTATAAGTTATTATCTTTGTGTTGTCTTTTTTTAAGCTCCGTTGCTCCTGGGAACCTTATCTATACCACATGAACCTAACTTAATCTAGAATATTAACAATGTCTTTCTAAAAAAAATATGAGCACCATTAATTACAGCACCTTAGGCAACTGTGACATCCATTAAATTGCAAAAGTACATTACACTTTGTGGCTGCAGCTGTGACATTAGCCTCTCTAAATGAACTACCAGTTTAGATAAACAATTCAATCAAAAGAGAAAAAAATAAACAGGCGTGAAAATGAGAACTATAGATAAATGAAGCAGAACTTTATCAGAAATTATACACTGAATGAAGATAAGAAAATGTCCCTGTGAGAGGAGGTGAGTTACCAGCAGAACTTAGTTGGACTTTGCTTACAGCTCGATTTAGACGTCTAACTGGATTTGGGTCTTTGTCCAAGTTTACATTGAACTATTGAGTCCACACTGCATCATAGATACAGTTGTGCTCATAAGTTACCCTTGCAAAATTTAAGATTTTTTTGGCCATTTTTGAGAGAATAAGAATCAGCTTTTCTTTCATCCATAGTTATTGTTTGGGTGAAGCCATTTATTGTCAGACAGCTGTGTTTACTCTTTTTAAAATCATAATGACAACAGAAACTAACCAAATCAAAAGTTTACATGCCACAGTTCTTAATACCTTGTACTGCCACCTTTAACATCACTGACGGCCTGAAGTCTTTTGTGGGAGTTGTGGATGAGGCTCTTCATTTTCTCAGAAGGTTAAGCTGAATACAAACAGTGACACTCCAACTTGATGAGATAATAATAATAATAATAATAATAATAATATAGCTGCGAGCAACCAATAACGAGGCCAAGCGCAAAGACATGCCAACATGGCTGTGAGTGTTAGACCAAAAGCAACAAAGAGCAATTAAAGGCATTTTAAGATGATTTTAAACAACTATATATACAGTCAATCAATCAATATTTATTTATATAGCGCCTTCTAACAACCACAGATTGAACCAAGCTGCTTAACAACATTAATAAAAAATAAACATATTTACAAATGGGTTTAAAAACACATTTACACAATAAAAACAGAGCAGTGTCACAGAGCCATTAAGTGCAAAAAGCCATTTTAAATAAATAAGGCCGGTCAGTGATGAAACGTAACTCAATGAGCAACGAGTTCCAGAGTTTAGGACCGGCCACTGCAAAAGAACGATCGCCCACTGTTTGAACCGGGACCGGGGCACCTTCAGCAGATGTTGCCCAGCAGAACGTAGAGCTCTGCTGGGTTGGTGAGGGGTGAGAATCTCACACAGATAAGAAGGTGCAAGGCCTGTGAGTGCATTAAAAACAAACATTAAGATTTTAAAATTAATTCTAAACTGGACAGGGAGCCAGTGCAGGGAGGACAGGACAGGTGTTATGTGCTCGTGTTTACGACTGTTAGTTAGCAGTTGAGCAGCAGCGTTTTGCACAAGCTGCAAACGGTGAAGTCCAGTTTGGTTAACTCCCACATAGAGTGCATTGCAGTAGTCTATGCGGGAGCTGATAAAAGCATGGATGGCTTTCTCGAGATCAATACGACTTAAAAAGGGTTTAACCTTTGAAAGGAGGCGCAGCTGAAAAAAGCTTGCTCTAACCACAGAATCCATTTGTTTTTCAAAGTTTAGACTGCTGTCTAGTTTTAGTTACAGTAACTAATTAACTGATTTAATGGTTTATCAAATTTGACCAATAGGTGGAGCAGTTTCAAAATTGATGTGGTGTGGTCAGAGTGAGGTGACAATGACACAAGCAAAGTTTGGTGTCAATATGTCAAAGCATTTCAGAGATACAGCCTCAGGAGTCATTTTGGCATCAAGCATGAACTGCGTTGCTGCGGCATATGAAAACAGTTTTGTCTGTTGACACAAAGGTAATAACTTTTTGTTGTCATCTGAATATGTCACGATTCCATTTAGGTGAAAATCAGATAACAGGAAGTTTGGCCAAATGTAAAATTGGTATCTGTGTTCTTGGCATGACTTAAGGAATCTATTATACCAGTTTTATGACAGTAGTCAAATTTAATTATAAGTTATTAGCATTATTTGAAAATTCATTATAACTTTTGTCCACATAACTTTTTGAGTACCTTCAGGGCTTGGTGCCGAAGATGCATACTGTGTTTCATAATGATACGGCAATGCGTTCATAAAATATAGCACTTTTTGACAAAATGAAAAATGGCCGACTCCCAAAATGGTTGATTTGGGAAAATTGTCTATGCTACGGCTCGGCATGATACCACAAATCTAAAGAGACCAGTTTTGTAATTTTTGGCTAAAGCATTCTGAAGTAATAATTAAAAAAGTCACATTTCTTTATTTCTGGACCACTAGGTGGCACTGCGCCAAAACTCTGCAGGCAGCCTTAAGTCATGGTTGCCATAACACATTCTAAGTTTGGTTAGAATATGTTAAAGCATTGCAGAGATATAACCTGACTTTCATTTTTTTTTCATGACGGAAAATGACGTAATAGGGTAAAACCGAATTGTCAGGAGCTCAGGAATCAGAGGAAAAAAGATTTTTGTTTCTAGCCCTTAGGGTTCAAAAGTTATTAGCATAAACATAAATCCAACTTTGGACAGGTGGTGGCGCTAGAGGGATTAAGTTAGAGACTTCAGATTTGTTATGGTGACAGATCAGACTGTCCTCTATGAGTGTGCCAAATTTTACAACTTTTTATCAAACAGTTCTATGGGCTGCCATAGACTTCAATGGCGGAATAATAAAAATTAAAGCCGCAAGCGGCCTCCCTTGCAACCGCGGGGACACGTACTCGGAGGATTGCATTTCGTGCTTTAAAGCGTAAACTTCACGATAATGTCAAATAACCGGGCCTGTGTCTCTGCTTGAATCTTCTTCTGGCTGGAGCCTGCTTCATCACCTCGGGCCTGTGCTACTGTTGGGGCCTGCTACACCACCTTGTATTTAGAGTTAAAGGTCTCCACATTCCCTGGTTTTCCTGGGATCTGTCTGAACTGAAGGCAAGAAAAACACGGTACTGGCTGGAGATTTAAAATGACTCAGATATCGCTGCACCCCCCCGTTTAAAAAGTAAAAATGTAAATATTACTTGTTTAAAACTACAAGTTTACCAGTTCCAAAAGATTCTGAGGAGTTTTCCAAGACTCTAGTCTTTGTTCTGGAAGGATCCTGGCAATTGGTAAATGGCTTTTAGTTCCCAAAGAAATGGCTGCCTCTTCACAGGCTCATTATGACCACAGCCACAAATGTATCAAAATACAAATTGATACATTTTTGGCACTCTAAATAATACTCACCAAATATGGAGATGTTTAGATAAAAACCATTGAGCGCGAGGGGTGCTATTTATGTGGTCATGCATTCCACCCAATATAGTGGATTTCCTTTTGAGTTTAGGTTGTGGCTGGCATAGACTTTTTTGCTGATGTGTCCTATGTATCTACCAAGTTTTGTTTTTTTATGTTGGAAAAAAATTACTTACACTTTCCATAGGCCAAAAAAAAAAAACAAAAGAAAAGAAGAAAGCACAAATATGAACCATTTCAGATTTGATCAGTTGTCAGGTGAATACATATTTTGGGTCCAGAATTGGGTCAGTATAAATATCACAATGTAAATTCTAATCTATTCTACTACATTCAAACAATACTGTCTGACTGACCTATTAAGCTGTATACTTATACTAAAAGGAACACATGCATCCCCCAGAGCACATAGATGTTCACATTCAAGACCATTTACACCTGTACCTGAACAATGTAACAAGCATCCCCCCTAATGCTACAAACTGCAACTTGAAAAACAGTCATTAAGAAGTTAAGAAACCTTTGCAAAAACTCCAAAGATACAGGGAGTTTCTGATACGGCTATAGATGATGGAGTTTCAACTGCCACATACACCTGTGTTTAATAGTTGTCTGAGCTAAAGTAAGTACAAATGTATCAGAAAAGCACATTTATAACTTGGTTACAATGAATCATCTAGTCCAGAGGTCACTAATAGGTGGACCGCGGTCCGGATCCGGACCCAGCTGCCGTTCTATTCGGACCAATAACCCATAAATTATTTAGAATTATTGACTTTTGTCGGAGTGTTTCTATTTTAACCC
Organism: Neodontobutis hainanensis; assembly: GCA_024349245.1. Classification (NCBI taxonomy): domain Eukaryota; kingdom Metazoa; phylum Chordata; class Actinopteri; order Gobiiformes; family Odontobutidae; genus Neodontobutis; species Neodontobutis hainanensis. The sequence goes on along the minus strand of JALDNG010000094.1, from coordinate 507,942 downwards.
GCGCAGGTTTTCTAGCATCTATGGTACTGGTTTAGCGCGGCCCAGGAAACTCACAGACCAATAGCATGCGTTGTAAATCATGTCATGTGATACTACTCGAGTCAGACAGCGAGAGAGAGACACACACACACACACACACACACACACACGGAGAGACGAGACGAGAATGAGAGACAACGTTTCACATGGCGTGCTCTAAAAAAAGAAAAGTGGACAGCGAAAACAGAGCTTTTAATCAAGAATGGACGGATTCTTCCATGTTCATTCTTCTCACGGGCAGTTCAAAACCGGTATGTCTCATATGTTCAGAGACTGTCGCGATTATTAAAAGCGGCAATGTGAAGCGCCACTATGAGACAAAGCACAAATCTTTTGACCAAACATACCCACTTAAATCCGCACTGAGGGCACAGAAAACAAACGATCTAAAAGCCCAATATGATCAATCCAGCAGAATCCTAACACATTCATTCACTGCCCAACAACGTGCTAATGAATGTTCCCTTAAAGTTGCTTGGATTTTGGGCAAACATAAAAAAACACTTACTGATGGAGGGGTTGTCAAGGAGTGCATGAGTGCGGTAGCTGAAACCTTATTTGAGGGAAAACAAAAAGACGACATGTGTGTAAAAATCAAGCAAATACCTATGTCAGCATCATCAGCCACAAAGAAAACAGAAATATTAACCCATGACGTGCTAGCTCAGCTGAAGCAATTCACAAGGCACCATGCAATAGGCTTAGCTGTAGATGAGTCCACTGATGTGTCTGACAATGCTCAGCTGTTAGTTTTTGTGAGGTTCTTCAACAAGGACAAGGAAGAGTTCTGTGAAGACCTGTTAGGTGTCACACCCCGTCAGACCAGTACGAGAGGAGAGGACATCTGGCCAAAAAGGAGATGTTAAAGAAGAGGGCAATAGAGCTGAAGCAAGTGGTTTCAGTAACCACAGATGGAGCCCCTGCCATGGTAGGGAGAGAAAGAGGAGCTGTGGCAAGAATGAAAGATGACAATCCTCAACTCATCTCTTACCATTGGCAAGGCAAGGCAATTTTATTTATATAGTACAATTCATACACTGGGTAACTCAAAGTGCTTTACAGAAATAAAAGACAATTTACAAGATTTAGATTTGGAAACATAAGAAAGATTAAAAGCATTATAAAAGAAGAAGAGTGCAGATAAAAAAACATTTTAAGTTGTGGTGTAGGCGGAGCTAAAAAGGAAGGTTTTTAACCTCCCCTTGAACATTGTTAAAGTTGAGGCTTGTTTTACTTCATCTGGGAGGTTGTTCCAGGTTTTTGCTGCATGAAACCTAAACGCTGCTTCACCCTGTTTAGTTCTAACTCTGGGCACGAGCAGAAGGCCTGTCCCAGATGTTCTCAGAGTCCGAGGAGGCTCATAAGCTACTAGCATTTCAGAAATATATTCTGGTGCTAAACCATTTAGAGACTTGTAAACCAGCAGTGCTGTTTTAAAGTCTATTCTCTGAGCAACAGGAAGCCAGTGCAGAGATTTTAAACTGGACTGATGTGGTTGTACTTCCTGGTGTTAGTTAGAACCCGAGCAGCAGCGTTCTGAATAAGCTGCAGCTGTCTTAACCCTCGTTTTGAGAGACCAGTGAGCAGGCCGTTACAGTAATCTAACCTGCTGGAGATAAAAGCATGAATAAGTTTCTCTAAGTCTGGTTGAGACATTATCCCTTTGACTCTGGAAATATTTTAAGGTGATAAAATGCAGATGATGTAATTGACTTAATGTGACTGTGGAAATTCAAGTCTGAGTCCATGATGACCCCTAGATTTCTAACCTGGTTTTTAGATTTTAGAGAAAGAGACTTGAGGTGACTGCTGACACTTTCTCTTTGTTTCTGTTCCAAAGATAATTATTTCAGTCTTGTTTCTGTTCAGTTGGAGAAAATTATTTTGCATCCACACATCAATCTGTTCGATGCAGTGACACAGTGAATGGATTGGTCCATTTTCAGCTGCTGTGAGTGAAATGTAAATCTGAGTGTCATCTGCATAATTATGGTAGGATACGCCACAGCTGTGTATTAAATGACCTAAAAGAAGCATGTAAAGAATGAATAATAGAGGTCCCAAGATAGACCCCTGTGGAACCCCACATGTCAGGGCCATTTGGTCTGATACACAGTTTCCAACTGAAACAAAGTACTTCCTGTCTTCAAGATAGGACTGAAACCATTTAAGAGCAGTTCCAGAGATACCTATCCATTCTTCTAATCTTTGACAATCTCTGACAGGATTTCATGGTCCACTGTATCAAACGCAGCACTCAAGTCCAACAGAACTAAGACAGAGACTTTGCCTGCGTCAGTGTTCAGACGGATGTCATTTGTGACTTTGATAACTGCAGTCTCAGTCTGTGATGGGCCTAAAACCTGACTGAAAAGGATCAAAGCAGTTGTTAAGCAATAGAAAGTCATTAAGTTGCTGATATACAACTTTTTCAATGACTTTCCATAAAAATGGCAGGTTTGATATGGGCCGATATTTGTTGAGCACTGTAGCATCAAGACTGCTCTTCTTTAGGAGAGGCTTAATGACAGCAGTTTTTAAGGCCCTTGGAAATGTTCCAGACTGCAAGGAATTATTGACTATGTCAGTGAGTTGTGGTAACAAACTGCTTATTACTGATTTTATAAATCTAGTGGGTAAAACATCGAGGCAGCAGGTGGATGAACTCAGGCTGGAGACAGTTTTTTCAGTTGTTCTGTCATTAATGGGTGTAAAATGTGTAAACTCAACCAAAGGTCTCCTATGTGGCTGCAGTGTTGTTGTACGTCCTTTGGACTGTAGCATGTTTAATGCCTTGAACCTTGTCGTTAAAAAACAATGCAAACTCATTGCATTTAGTGGTGGAAACTAATTCTGGAGGAAATGGAGCTGGAGGGTTTGTTAATCTGTTTACTGAAGCAAACAGGACACGTGAGTTGTTACTGCTGTTGTTGATGAGCTCTGACAAGAATATTTCTCTTGCTTTTTTCAAAGTTTGATTGAAAACATGCAGATTTTCTTTGTATAATTCACCAGTCAGTCCTGTGCTCCACCCTGTCAGACGAGTATGCTGAGGTGATGAACACAATGATGAGAATGATAAACTTTCTCAGAGCTTCCTCTTCTCATCAGCATCGCAAGTTCAGGGAATTTCTCAGAGAAGTTGATGCAAATGCTGATGACCTTCTGCTACACAACAATGTAAGATGGCTCAGCAAAGGTAGGGTGTTGGAGCGCTTTTGTAGCCTGGTTCTACCAGACTCTCGTACATTTCATTTGTACATAGAGTCTGGCCTCGCTCCATTGACAAGCGTTTACTTCCTTGTATGCGGGAACTCTGTTGAAGTTTAAAACTATTGGATCTGCCCAGAGTCACTCAGGATCTGCCATAGCCAATCGCTAACGTGTGGTCATGACGTATGTCATGCGCCGAAACCGACCGGAAACAACAAGTCACTCCCTCTGTTCGCTGATTGGTCCTACAAAAAATTGATTTCTGGAAACCTAAGAATAAACAGCGATCCCAGACTAAGTACTAAAGCGAAATGAAATTGAGCGGAAGTACGTAGGAGGGCGGAGCCAGGCTAGCGCTTTTGGTCCATCCGAGGGGAAATCACAGCTTTCTTGGCACAGCTGAAGAACCAGAAGGCAACAACATTTTCTCTCTTTTTGGAGGATGACAAGAAGATTGATATTGTGGCTTTTTTGGTTGATATCACTTCACACCTGAATGAACTGAATTTAAAGCTACAGGGCAAGGACAATTCAGTTTGTGATCTGATGACAGCTGTCCGCTCCTTTCAGAGGAAACTTGTGTTGTTTAGGGAAGACCTGCTGGCAGACTGTGCACACTTTCCAACTGTGAAGGAACAGGTTCAGGGTGAGAGAGATGTGTCTTCTTTTCAGCTTCAGCCTTGGACAGCAGCTCACCCTCTTCATTCAGAACCCATTCCTCATCACAGATGTCAGGGAGTTCTCAAAGGAAGTCACACCGCTCTTTAAGTGGGAAAATGCTGGGCCTCTCCAGATGCAACTGATACATCTCCAAGCAGATGTGGCCTTGAAAGAGCATTTTGGAAAAACTGATCCCACCACTTTCTGGCTTCAAATGGTCCCAGAGACTGCGACTGTGAGGCAGCTTTCTCCACAATGAACATTATTAAAAGCAAATATCGATCCAGGCTCACCAATGAGCACCTACACATGTGTTTGAGAATGGCCCTGACGCCATTCCAGCCCAGATTTAAAATCCTGGCAGGACAACCAAGGGCTCACTTTTCTCACTAAGCAAGAGAAAGTGTGGAAGTGGGATATAAAAGGGAAAGAAAGAGAAAAGGAGCTGTTCAATTGTTAACGTGTTGAGATTGTTTATTTAAAAATGTGTTTAAACTTAAGATGTGAAAGGAAGTTAACTAAAAAGTAAAAGGGAAACTCAAGCTATACTTTTTATTTCATTTTTCTAAAATTAAGCACTTTATTTTGAGATGCACATTTTTCAAAAGCTCTCTGTTGTGTTTTATTTATTTATAATTTATTTTTAAATGCAGCCTTTATTTTATTTAAATTGATCATTTATTATTATAGTACTTATTATTTCCCTACAGCTCAATATACAAACTGACAATAAATATTGTTGAAATATTATTCAATTTGTACTTTCATTTTATTTGACGGTTGTCTCTTGACTAGGCTACTTACATATTTTCATACAACTACTAGGCTGTGGTACTGAATGATAACACAAGTTAGTCATTGTGATGTTGCGGACCTTTGGTTGCTTATTTTTTTTCTAACTGGACCTCTTAGAATTTTAATTCAATACCCCTGATCTAGTCTAACAGTTTTAATTTCATCTGCAACTATTTTCAGTGTGAGAAGTGCAGTGTCCTTCTGTAATGTGTAAGGTGCACAGGGCACCACTCAGGGCTAACTTTGTAGAATTTCAACATAGACATGACATGCCCAAAATTGAAATGATTGTGATGAAAGCGATTGTAGGATATCTTCTCTTGCATATCTTACATCCACGGCTTTATCAGTGTATAAGGGAAAAAAAAGCAAGAGAATATTCTTCTCAGAGCTCATCAACAACAGCAGTAACAACTCACGTGTCCTGTTTGCTACAGTGAACAGATTAAGAAACACTCCAGCTCCATTTCCTCCAGAATTAGTTTCCAACACTAAATGCAATGAGTTTGCATTGTTTTTTAAAGACAAGGTTCAAGGCATTAAACATGCGATACAGTCCAAAGAACAAAAACAACGTATTGCTCCATGTCTTCTCAATGATCACACTCAATTAGCACATCAGTGACAGTCACAGCACGTAATTAATTGCTTAACAACTCTGTCAAATGTGGCGGTCTTGTCACATGAGTGCTAACCACATCCGGTCTTGGAATATGAACAAACGGGCCTTTTTTGGTTTCTGTTTAAGTAATTTTATTTTTTGATATCCGAAATAGAAATTGAAATTCAAATAATTTTTAAAATTTCGCTCATCTCTTTTTGACACTGAAAAAGAGAAACGCGTTGTATTTTAATTTTAAATTTTGTATTTTAAAAACAAAAATCAAAAAAACCACTTGTTTTTTGTTTTTTGATATCCGTTTCTGAAAGGAAAATTCAATGACCAAAAGATACACGGACCGTTCAGATTCGGCCTTTTCTGATTTGATCAGTTTTCAGTAGATTGCAAATAGAGCTGTGCCAGAACTGGGTCATTGGCCTGTGATTGGTACATTTGCGGAAAGGGTTGTGGTCACACCTCAGGATACAGCTATGAGCAAGGTGTGTGTGAAAGGCCGAACACACACCAATCCAAAAGGAATCCGGACGTGGTCTACGGGTTTGTGCGGTTAAAGAACATCTTAAAGCAAAGGTTCTTTTAAGAGCCACTGGCCTAATAAAGGAGCTGAGTTTGTTGAAGTTAAAACATATTTCTTTTGTCCTTGTCTTAATCCTGGGATATGTCATTTTCTATCGTAACACCTCGGGCTTCAAATATAGCCTAAGCAAATATTATTGTTTTATAAACTATAGTGTTAATAAATGTATCTATGTAGGTATCAAGGCCGTAATTTTAAACTGTGCTCCTACAGTCCTGCTCACCATTATTGGCACCTGTGAAGTTTATGTACATATTGTGGAATATCTACTGAAGGAAATGTATCAAATTAAGGAACATATTATTACAAATAGCTTGTGTTTGACACAAAACAGTAAATGATAAATAACATAAAAAGATAAACATTATGAGGAAAACAGATAAAACCATAATGCTTGCCTTGTCAGTGGTATTGGCACCCTTTGCTGCAAATCAGTATGGAAACCCAATTTAGCTCACCTGTTGGAGATCTCAAATGAGGATCACCTGTGAGGTATTGCCTCCACCCATGTGACCCGAATTAGCCAATAAATGAACATTTTGGTTTTATAAAAAGCCACTTGTTATTCCCTCTTTATGTGTGACAATGGTAAAGACAAAGGAGCTGTCTGAGGACACCATAAATGCTATTATTTGCAAGTACAAGACCTCCAAAGGGTATAAGGCCATCTCCAAAGACCTTGGCATCACTGTTTCAACGGTGTGTAATGTTATTATGAAGTTTTCCAGGGATGGAACTGTCAAGAACCTCCCTGGACGTGGGGGGAAGAGAAAAATTAATGACAGAAGTCTTCAAAGGTTGGTACGAATGGTGGAAAAAAAACACCCCGTCAAACATCTAAAGACCTGAAGACCAACCTGGAGCAGTCTGGTGTAACTGTTTCAACAAGTGCCATACGCTGCACACTAAACAAAGCGGGGCTTTATGGGCAGAGGCCAAGGAAGACTCCATTGGTAAAGAAAAGGCATAAAAAGGAACGATTGATCTTCGCGAAAGAGAACCTGGACAAACCACAAGCCTTCTGGGACAATGTTTTATGGACAGATGAAACAAAAGTGGAGCTTTTTGGTCCTGCACACAAACAGTATGTTTACAGACGGCGCATTGAAGAATTTTAGGAAAAGAACACCATACCAACAGTCAAGCACGGTGGAGGATCCATAATGCTTTGGGGCTGCTTTGCTGTATCTGGTACTGGAGGCCTTGACTGTATCAAAGGCATCATGAAATCAGAAGATTATCAAGCAATTCTAGAGCTAAATGTCTTGCCCAGTGTAAGGAAACTTGGTTTGAGGCGAAGATCATGGGTCCTCCAGCAAGATAAAGACCCAAAGCACGCAGGAATGGTTGAAAGTGAAAAAATGTACTGTTTTAAAATGGCCAGCAATGAGTCCTGATCTCAATCCAATTGAAAATCTTTGGGGGAGCTGAAAACTGCCATTGGAGAAAGGAACCCTGCAAATGTTCAAGAACTTGAGCATATTGCAAAGGAAGTGTGGGAGAAAATGTCACCCTAGAAGTGCAAGAAGCTTATCGATGGATATAAGAAATGTTTGGAGGCTGTCATCGCTGCCAAAGGGTGTGCTTTGGACCTCCAATTAAAAGATCCTGCTGATATAAATTTGATACATTTCCATTTATTTCTGAAGACATTCACTCAGTTATGCAAAACATGAAGGGGTGCCAATAATGGTGAGCAGGACTGTATGTATCATGTGGATATGTAAATAGACTGTTTATTGTTGATTGTTTATTAGGAATATCAAAGTTTACAGTTAAGTTATATCTACTTTATAATAAATTTCTATTGTCTTGCACTGGTCCGTTGCATGTTTGTAACAAAAAGAATTTCCCCTTGCAGATGAATAAAAGTAATTCTAATTCGTCCTATTGGCTGGATTTTTAATAATCACATGACGTAAACTTTAATTAATTGGGAAGACTTAGTGCTTGAAATAATTTGACTGAAATCAGAAAAGAAGAAAGCACAAATATGAACCATTTCAGATTTGATCAGTTGTCAGGAGAATACATATTTTGGGTCCAGAATTGTAATTGTAACAATGTAACAAGCATCCCCCCTAATGCTACAAACTGCAACTTGAAAAACAGTCATTTAGAAGTTAAGAAACATGCCATATACACTTTGTTCCTGTGTTTAATTATTGTCTGAGCTAAAGTAAGAAGATGAAGATGCACAGAATGTCGCAAATTTATTCGCGAAAAGAGTGGTTTGGGCCAATAGGCCTAGCCTACATTAGCATGCAATTTCAGCTGTGCCAGACCTAGTGTGTGATTGCTCTGTGCCAAAAAAAGGGGTGTGGCTACATCTGATCATACAGGTAAAAGCATTCACTTGTGCTGTCGAGCGTGTCTTTTATTGCTGTGATCATTTATAAAGGACTCCCCCCAGATTGAATTTCTATAAGTTTGGTCTTTATTATTTTTCAAGACTGCACTCTGAGAAGTTGGCTATCCAACACTGTGCGGTCTTTTTACATGTTGCATCTTTTTAACCAAAGGTAATTTTGTCTATATATGATAGCTCATGTCTGTAGTCTAGTATTTAGTTGGATTTTACCAACATAGCAATTTCAAAGCTGTAAAAACCGTGTAGTAGGCCTATTCAATTTAGGTGTAGTTAGCGTACATTAGCGTACTCTTGTCCTCAGGGGGGTGGGTGTGTCTCACATTTATTGTGGTGAATGTGTCTTTGCAGCGGCTCATTATACAGGTTAACTGGATACATAGGCCTACACTAATGTTAATGGAGTAAGGTCCACATGTGAACATACTATTGTGGGTCAGTTTGGTCCGTGGTTGGGTTTAGAAAACCAGGCCATTACGCCTAGATTAGAGTTTTACGCTTGTAGGACCATGCCTCTCTATCGGTATACTACAGCAGGTGTCTCTCGTGAAGTCGACGGTGTCAACAACAAAGTATTTTAGTGATTCAAAGCATGTCTTAAATGTGTGCATTTGAGGTTACAGCTGTTTGTATGCTATATTAATCGTAACATGACAGTAAAAGGCGGCCCCCGTTGTCATGACGACAAACTTAAACCGAAAGTTCTGCACTAACCGATAGTGTGATTTTGGGTTGTTATTGTGCAGTTTCAAGTGTAAATGAACATAATTTAGCATACTTTAGTGTTGATGGCAGCACAACATAATCTTTTATTCAGTATTTTTTTGTCTATGTATGATAATGCCACATAATCTTTATATTTGTATTTATTAGATGACCTCTTTCACAAAATCTGTGGCTCCTAAGACCAGAGTGACCAAGCGTTCCTCTCAAGGTAATACTCTGCATGTATCATGGTTAATATGTATTATGCATTTTGGTGTACAGAATGTCTGTGTTAGTATGTATAAGAGAGGTCTCATCTAGTTTGTAATGTGCAGACATCCATGGCACTGGATCTCACCATACCATACACTCATGGAAGATGCCTCCTCACACTAAGAAGAACCACAAAGTTCTGATTCCATGCGAGTCAACCAATAAAAAGGTGTGTTAGTGATGCATATTTTCCGATATGTAGTGTTTACAGTCAATAGTCAGTTAACAACATGCTTTTGCCCCTTTGTTTCAGTGCGTTTTGGTCTTGGGTGACTCACATCTCAGAGCTGTTGTGGATGGATGTGTTCCATTGTCATTGTCTTCGGTTTCCTTTGGTTTCTGTGCAATTTCTGGAGGAACAGCACATCACCTGGAGATGGAGGCCAGACATTTGAGTGTGAACCGACCAGTGGCAAAGTGTGTGGTCATTGCTCCCGGCAATAACCTGAACAACAAGAATGTGACACGGTCTGGACAACAGTTTGCAAAGCTTCTATTTACCCTCCTCAGTTGATGGAAGAAGGTACGTTCTGTACTTTATCAATAAGAATATATAGGTAGTGAGGTTATTTTGTGAAGAAAATGCCTGTTTGTGTGTAAATTCTAACTGTAAATTTTTATATACTAAATGTCTGTAGTAGACTTTCCTCCCAGGCTTGTGGTTAATCAAGCACATCCGGATCAGGTGTCAGCAGATCTACCAGGGAGTGGCAAAAGGAAAGCAATATTATCGGGTGTCATTGTCTGGGCATAAATTCAAAGATCTAAAATATGGCATTTTTGTAGGTGTATAGTACATCTCTCGTGTTGATCTGTTTCCTGTGAAGAATAAGAGGTTGTGGATTTACGATGGTGTAAGTAGAGCACTTGTGTCTGTTATAAATGTCAAGCTTGAAACATGCAATTCAAGTAATACGAGAGAATGTATGTTAAAGTGGCATTTCCTATAATGCAGTACATCTCAGTGACGAGTGCATGAGCATCTTAGCTGAGGTGCTTTTGAGGGCTGCTGCAGATCCCACTACTGACCAAAGCGAACCTCTCTGAACTTCAAGTCATTGCCAGAGCTCCTCACCCTCTAGATCAGAGCCATCCTCCTCTCCTGCTACCAGTGTCCCTCCCACTGCACGTACCACCAAGCAGAGTGCTGCAACTTGTCCAAACCCTGTGCTTTTACCAAAGTTTCCTGTGGTAGTTCTCAGCCGTATTTCATTGAAGGCGCTTCAGTCAACTTCTTGGTCATCTGACCCGTTTAAATGGAATGTTGTTGAACGAAATGGAAGAGTTAGAAAGTTTTCTGCATGTCAAGTGCTATTTTGTTACTCGTTCACATTTCATTGTTAATGACATTTATTGTAATGTGGGACTGAGGACTCAAAATGCTCAAAGACAGTGAAGGTTAGTTCCTTTATTAAAGTAACCAGACAGATATGAGCAGGAAGCTGGATAGGTGATCTGAGAACTGTAGTCGACCCGGGAGTTGGAACCAAGCCGAAGCGCTGAGCCGGAAACTATAACCGAGTCCGTGCTGTAGAGCTGAGCTGATGGCTGAAGTTAAACCGGGAACCAAACTGGGGAACTGGACCGAGAGCTGGAGCTGTAGGTTGCATTCGGGGCCGGGGCCGGGGCCGGGGCCGGGGCCGGGGCCGGGGCCGGGGCATTCACACAATGTATGCTGAACGATCTGGCAGAGAAGAGGTGGACAGGAGTGGTTTAAATACCTCACTGAGGGCAATGTGCTGCAGGTGCTTGGAACAGGTGGCAGTGATGAGATGAAGGAGAGAGAAGGAAAGTGGAGCGGATCCCTGAGAGAGACGGAGTGGATCTGACATTTATCTTGTCTATTAGGCCAACCAAGCAGAAGATGTCAAGGTTGCACCCTTGGGACTCAAACGGAGGTTTGATGTTGAGCAGGTTTGTTAACTCTTACAGTGAAAGTAGATTTGACATTTCTAACAGTTCTAATCAGTTGTTGTTCAATTTTGAAGGTGAAGTCTGTGTGCTCCATCTCGCTTTCCCGTGGTCAGTTTCATGTTTTGGCCACAACTGACACAGAAGAATCATCAAATCCTGTTTTGTGCGGCATACAGGCAATTTTTCCAGTTGGAAAGAAGGTACAGTTATTGCTGGTGGTGACATCTTCTAGTTATTACCGTCAAATATAATGATCATATATCCTATATCACTGTTGAAAGTCATAATGGGATTTTTTTGCACAACAGGTTTCAGATTCTGGATGCCAAAAAGTGGTTGAGTCACATAGAAGCCATCCAAAACAGATATTGAAAATTAAGATAGTATGAAAAGTAAGTAAAAAGGTTATGTATTCTAAGAAATGTACCAGGGATGACAATTGCTTTATATTGATGGAAGCCTATGCTTTGGAGGTGACATCAGGAGGTTCACATAACAATGATGTGGATTTGGACAGAGTGGGAGATGATGAGGTTGGTCAAAGTTTTTTTATATATGAAAAAATGAAATGTGTCAAATGAAAAAAATAATCCAAGAACATATGGGGTTCAAAATTAGGGTATTTTTTGGAAGATGGCTAAACTTATTGTCTTTTTGTGCATATAGGTGCCCAAGAAGCGTCTTCACTTTGAAAGCCTGTTGACAGAACTGAGCATTCCTTGGGTGAAGACAACAAAGCTAAGTTCCCACACCCTAAAAACATTAGTGGCTCATTCCATCAGGGAAATGGTTTGTTTAAATATCCAGGAGTACAGTGTGGGCATGTCAGTGATCATTAGACATTCTCAGCTGTGTAGTGTGTTTTTATGGACACAGGAAGATTTAAACATGGTACTATTAGAAGGTGATGCCTTATCCAGCAAAAAATGAACTAGTATCAGTGCAGGACATAGTTTGTTGGGATCTTGGGATTTCAAGCCCGAGGAGGATTTGTATGGTCAAACATTTAGCTTAAACATTGACAGTGTTCTGGGTGTATACAATAAGCCCAGATGAAAAGCAAAACGAAAGTTACAGCTGTAACTACGGTTCTATGAATCCCGGATGACCGCCAGAGGCGGTGCTTCAAGCACTGGATGATCATCCTTGCGCACTCGCAGGTCGAGAATTAATAACAACAAAGTCACCTATGACCTCCCGGTGACCCACGTGAGGCTATATAGTCACGTGACACCGGGAGCTCAGTCCCAAAGACCTTCTCGCGAAAACACGAGGATTCCGAGGGACCTGGCACTCTGGCGGTCATCCGGGATTCATAGAACTGTAGTTACAGCTGTAACTTTGGTTCTATTTCATTCCTTCTGACCGCCAGAGGCGGTGCTTCAATCACTGGATGAAGAATACCAGCAAAGTCCCGAGGAACCACCACCATCCATACCACACTGTGATGTAGACGAATGACGCCTGAGGACCCCTTCCAGTGGTTGCGGGGAGACAACGTTCACCCTGTAGAACCTTGCAAAATTGCTTGTGGTTGTCCATGATGCCACTGCGCTGCCGTCCCTCTAAAGCATATGCCTTAGAAATAACCTCCACTATTCAGTGCGCGAGACGTTGCTTTGAGAGAGCCTGACCTTTACGTGGGCCAGCAAAGCAAACAAACAGGCTGTTCGACCGCCGTATCGACGCCGTGGAACGTATATAGGCCTCGAGAGCATGGACAGGACAGAGGGGCTCTGAAGGAGCCCCAGTTTCGAAATGTGCCAGTTGTAGCGGCTGGGTGAGTGACGCACACAGCGGCACCTTCGGAACAAAAGTTGCATTAGGCCACAGGGAAACCCCTGACCCGTCAGGATGCCAGTGACAACAAGACTCCTCAATGGACAGAGCGTGGAGCTCACTCACTCTTTTTGCCGAGGCCATAGCCAGAAGAAACGCCGTCTTCATTGAGAGCCACTTGAGACCCACACGTGTAAGGGGCTCAAACGGGGGTGACCGCAGGGTCTCAAAAACCAGGGAAAGATCCCACGCCAGGACTTTAGGACGGCCAGCGGGATGCAAACGTCGAGCACCCTTCAGAAACAGTGAGACATCTCTGTTATGACCCACTGTAGACCCGTCCCATCCTTCGTGCCAACAGGAGATGGCCGCAACGTATACCTTTAGTGTAGATGGTGAACGTCCGCGACTGAGCTGCCCTTGCAAAAAAGCAAGCAACGTTGACACCGAGCAGCGCACCGGATCCCAGCCCTTGTCGCGACACCATGCGTCAAACAGTTTCCATTTGTAGGAATACAACAGGCGAGTACGTGCATTACTTATGGTATACCCAATCTCCCCGGCATAATCAGAGAATGTTAAGCCGGGCCCTGCAGGGGCCACACCCAGAGCTTCAGCCGAGTGGGGTCGGGGTGCAGAAGCCTTCCCCCCAGCTGCGACAGGAAGTCCCTCCTGGGGGGGAGGCGCCTCGGAGAGCCACAGCAAAGCTTGCACAGCAGAGGAAACCAGGTCCTCGCTGGCCAGAACGGAGCCACCAGGAGGAGACTGTGGCCCAACTGAAGGACCCGGAGGAGTGTCTGAGAGATCAGAGGAAATGGAGGGAACGCATAGAGGAGCGTTCTGGGCCAGTTGTGGGCGAGTGCATCTTGACCCAGAGGGCCATTGTTGTCCCTCATTGAAAACCAAAGGGGGCAGTGGGTGGACTCCCGAGAGGCGAAGAGATCCACCTCCGCCCTGCCGTAGAGTCTCCAAATGTGTTCCACCACCGCCGGGTGAAGCCTCCAGTCTCCCGCCACCGGCCTCCGGCGGGACAGGAAATCGGCTGACTTGTTCCGCACCCCGGGAATGTGCACTGCCCTCAGACTGGCAAAAAGGGGTGCCGCCCAGTGCAGGATCCACTGAGCTACCCTTAATAGGCTCTCCGACTTGGTGCCGCCCTGGTGGTTTATGTAGAAAACCACCGCAGTGTTGTCGGACCTCACCATCACGTGTCGCCCTCGCAGAAATGGGAGAAATTGGTTCAAAGCAAGTTGCACGGTCATGAGCTCCAGTACATTGATATGACAAATAACAAAACCAAAAACACAATGACAAATTAGAAAAGAATTTAACAAAACCAAAAATACAATGACAAAACAGAAAAAAAACTGAATCAAAACAAAAAATACATTGACAAATTTGAAAAGAAATGAACAAAACCAAAAACACAATGAAAAAAGAGAAAAGAACAAACCAAAAACACAATAACAAATCAGAAAAGAACAAACCAAAAACACAATGACAAATCAGAAAAGAAGTGAACAAAACAGAAAATACAATGACATTTTAGAAAAAAATGAACAAAACAAAAAACACAATGACTAATCAAAAAGAAATGAACAAAACCAAAAATACAATGACAAATCAGAAAGAAATGAACAAAAGCAAACAAATACAATGACAAATCAGAAAAGAAAAAAAAAGAAAAACACAATGACAAATCAGAAAAGAAATGAACAAAAACACACTGGAAAAACAAGAAAAGAACAAACCAAAAACACAATGACAAATTAGAAAAATAAATAACAAAACCAAAAACACAATGACAAATTAGAAAAGAATTTAACAAAACCAAAAATACAATGACAAAACAGAAAAAAACTGAATCAAAACAAAAAGTACAATGACAAATCAGAAAAGAAATGAACAAAACCAAAAACACAATGAAAAACCAAAAAAGAACAAACCAAAGGTCCGTGTATCATCCGATCATTCAATTATTCCATTTAATCTGGCAAACCAAAAACGAAATAACGAATCAATATTTTGTTTTTCTGTTTTTCTGTATGAACCAAATATGAAAAACTGACGTTTGTTTCTTTGCTTTCAGCTCGCAACGGGAAATATAATAAACAAGGAAACCAAAACAAAATAATGCTCAAATTTTCTTTATTTTACGGTGCCGTCCTGCTTGCTTTGCGCATGCGCAGTAGATAGTTTCAAAGGAGTAGGTTGCTGAGCGCCTAAAAGCGGAGGGTCCGGTCTTAGTTGTTTAAATTTTACTGTTCAAATGGCACTCGAACCGTACATGTCTTTTATTGAGGACATGTTTATTAAAGGAATGCCATATTATGAGATCTCAGTAAAGATGCGAGAAATGGGTGTCCAGCGTGGAAGCTCACCGGCATTCGGAGCATAATATGCCAAGCATAATATGCGTGAAAAGGATACACTTCTGATTCAGAGCTTGACATTGCTGTGTCTCGAGCAATAAATGAGGTAACGTTATGTGATATAAAAAGTTAAACATGTACTAGACCAGTGGTATAGTCTAGTTTTTGTAGTGAGTATACTGTGATTTTTTCCTCCCAGCCGTCCCATAAGCACCACTACACTCACTACATACAGTATGCATGTAACGTTACATGTAATATAGACTCTAGAGCATTCTGAAGGACTGCTTAGGCTGTGTGTTGTCAAAACTGCATACACTTGTGTGCACACACACACACACACACACACACACACACACAGTGAATTTATGAATGAACGCGTTAAAGTTCTGTCACAAAACAATGTGGTTACGTATCATCTCGCTATTTTAAGTGGGTAACGTTAAGGTTATACGGAAATCTCTGACCATCACTAGTGGGTGGGTATACAGCGTAACGTTATACAGGCTACCTGCGTATCACGTAGTTAGGCTACACCACTGGTCTAGTACTACATATTTAACTTTTTTATATCACGTAACGTTACCTCATTTATTGCTCAAGACACAGCAATGTCAAGCTCTGAATCAGAAGTGTATCCTTTTATACAAGCATATTATGCTTGGCAAGTAGACTCCGAATGCTGATCTCAGAGCTTCCACGCTGGACACCCATTTCTCGCATCTTTACTGAGATCTCATGATATGGCATTCCTTTAATAAACATGCCCTCAATAAAAGACATGTATGGTTCGAGTGCCATTTGAACAGGAAAATTTGAACAACTAAGACCGACCCTCCGCTTTTAGGCGCTCAGCAACCTACTCCTTTAAAACTATCTACTGCGCATGCGCAAAGCAAGCAGGACGGCACCGTGGGAAATACTTTAGACTACAACAAATAAAGAAAATTTGAGCATTATTTCGTTTTGGTTTCCTTGTTTATTATATTTCCCGTTGCGAGCTGAAAGCAAAGAAACAAACGTCCGTTTTTCATATTTGGTTCATACAGAAAAACAGAAAAACAAAATATTGATTCGTTATTTCGTTTTTGGTTTGCCAGATTAAATGGAATAATTGAATGATCGGATGATACACGGACCACCAAAAAACACAACGACAATTTAGAAAAGAAATGAACAAAACCAAAAATACAATGAAAAACCAGAAACTAACAAACCAAAAACACAACGACAAATCAGAAAAGAAATGAACAAAACCAAAAATACAATGACAAATTAGAAAACAAAATAACAAAACCAAAAACACAATGACAAATTAGAAAAGAATTTAACAAAACCAAAAATACAATGACAAAACAGAAAAAAACTGAATCAAAACAAAAAGTACAATGACAAATCAGAAAAGAAATGAACAAAACCAAAAACACAATGAAAAACCAAAAAAGAACAAACCAAAAAACACAACGACAATTTAGAAAAGAAATGAACAAAACCAAAAACACAATAACAAATCAGAAAAGAAATGAACAAAACCAAAAACACAATGAAAAACCAGAAAAGAACAAACCAAAAACACAACGACAAATCAGAAAAGAAATGAACAAAACCAAAAACACAATGAAAAACCAGAAAAGAACAAACCAAAAAGACAATGACAAATTAGAAAAGAAATAAACAAAACAAAAACATAATGACAAATCAGAAAAGAAGTGAACAAAACCAAAAATACAATGACAAAACTGAAAAGAACTGAATAAAACAAAAAATACAATGTCATTTTAGAAAAAAAATGAACAAAACCAAAAACACAATGACTAATCAAAAAGAAATGAACAAAACCAAAAATACAATGACAAATCAGAAAGAAATGAACAAAAGCAAACAAATACAATGACAAATCAGAAAAGAAAAAAAAAGAAAAACACAATGACAAATCAGAAAAGAAATGAACAAAACCAAAAACACAATGACAAATCAGAAAAGAAATGAACAAAACCAAAAATACGACAAATCAGAAAAGAAATGAACAAAACCAAAAATACACTGACAAATTAGAAAACAAAATAACAAAACGAAAAACACAATGACAAATTAGAAAAGAAATGAACAAAACCAAAAACACAATAACAAATCAGAAAAGAAAAGAAAATCCGTGTATCATTCGTTCTTTTCATATTCAATTAAGAAAACAAATTCGGAAAATCGAAAAAGGACTTGTTATTTCCTTATTCGTTTACAAATACAATATTTTAAAAAACAAATAATGACTGTTTTTTTGTATTTTCTATGACATGCTTAAATTGAAAATGGGAAATACGAAAAACGCCTCCACCACGAATCTGATTTTAATATTTAGTTCTACAATTTGCCCTGACCCGGATGTAGCTGTGAAACAGGGTTGCCGAGTCCTGGCCGAGTCTGCATAACAACACCCTCCCAAAAAAATAGATAAAAAATTTAATAACTTTCCGGGAGTAAAATTGCCGTTTTGGGTGGTAAATATTCCGTTCCACAGGGAGGAGGAGGGACATTCAAGAGTGAAACCATATACCTGGCAACACTGATGAAAGAGCGCGCGACCATCACTGTCTGACAATCGATCACAATGGAAAGTTTTGTGTTCTTTAGAGGAACAAGCGAATCACTTTAAAAGAAAATGACCTTACAACTGACAAGATTGGCAGGATCTTTCAGGTAAAGTTACTGTAGATTCAACTACAAATGCCAATTCACACTGCACCGACCAAGACACTTCGCCTGGTTTCGTCGGATCAGTGTGTTGTTTCTGTTGGCATTGGTCTAGGTCATTTGGTGATTGTAGACCGTGGTCGGAGTCTGTCGGTGTAAGGTGAATTGACCTTTATGTGGCATATTTTTCGTGAGAAAATCAAATGTATATAATTGAACTGAATCCATGGGCTAGGTCTTAAAGTGACATCAGGCTAATACTGTATACCTCTCTATGTACATTTTAAAGAAATCACTATGCTCTTTACAAAACTTTTGTTCAGAATACAACATTTTGATGTTCTGTCAGAAGGGAGGCCCACTGTCTTTGAAAACAATTCAAAACATCTGTTAAATTACACCATTGTTAAATTACAACATAAATTTCAGTGGCCTGATAAATATCCTGCACTTGATTATGTTGTAAATAAATATCTTATAGGTCCATGGCCCCAGTTTGTACATCACTGATGACAACAATGTGGCTCTGTTTCCTGTGCCTGATGGCCACTTCAGTCTTCTTGACCTCACAGTAAGGGGTCATTATGAGGTGCACGGTGAGAGCATCAGCGTGGAGTGTTCACCTAATACACCTGTAACACCCAACCCTATTCGCTTTTCCTTCCACCGGCCAGTCAGTGCAGCAGCGGGTTCTGCTGCTGGTTCTTCTGCAGTTCCAAGAGCAACTATGCCAAAAACTTTCCATAGGTAACCAAATTAAACAATTTGTCTTTGTAAAAACTTAATATGTTACACATAGTACATAATTTAAGCATCACAGTATAATAGAATGTAAAACAATTGAAGACTTTGCATGCTTTCAGTGCATTAGTTACTTTGCCATCCAGTCACACAAGTTAATTGCCAAAAACATATGCTGCATGCATGTAAACATATACCCCTGGTTTGATAGACAAGGTTTAAGTCTAGTCCCAGACTAAAATGTTTGTTTGAGATATTTTGAAAGCAACTTGCACTAAGATATCTTAAAATGTTTCAGTGTCTTTGTATTGTCTCAAGATGCTCAGCAGTAATACTTTTTTTTTATATACGGAACATTTATAAAAGCTACTTAAATGCCTAATCCTGGCTTAATATAAGCCTTGTCTGTGAAACCAGGCCATAATGTACAGGAAGAGGATTCTAATATCAAATGTGTAAAAATGCTTTTGTTTTTTATAATTATTTAGGAATATTTTCATTGCTGAACTTCATGATGGCAAGTTGGAGACCAGCAAAACGTTAACGGTGCGTTTTTCTGAGTTTGAGTCTTCTGTTTCGGGTATTCTAAATAAAGTTAAAGAGGCCCTTGGACAAGAAGACTCACTGATCCTGACTGATGGCCAAGGAAAGGAAATCCTGGATTCTGAAGGAACCAGAGGTATAATTAACATTTTGTATTTCTTATTATAGCAGCATTTTCACTGCCTTAAGAACACAACATATAAATACAGCATACTTTGTTTTAAATGCTTCATAATCATGTAAATTATTCTAAATCTTTTGTTTTATAAATTATTTACTATACAGGATCAGCATACTGGAAGCAGAATGCACGGAAAATATTTGCTGTGCCACAGGAAGAATTTCTGCAGCTACGAGAAAGTAAAAGGAGGAGACTGAGGTACAGAAACTGCTGCATTTCATTATTAATTAAATTCATTACAGTTTCAATCTCATTTGTATGGATTTTCAACTAAATTTGCTAGTTATTCAGTATTTTCTTAAAAGTATATTTGAGAATTCAGGTCCTAGTGCAGATGCACAGCATCCCTTGGGCTCAGTTGGGGCCACTAAATTCAGATGGGTTAATGGACTGGGACCTTAATTACTCTGTTTATTACAACAGTTACTTTTGCTTAACATGTTAATTAAAGTCACAGGTTAATACATAGGATTACAGTTAGACTGTGTGAAGCCCTTGAGACTTTAATAGGTTTATAATGATCAAAGCATAGTTAAAATGATTGTATCTGCTTACTTTCACTGTGAATACACTATCTGTTGAAAACAAATGTAATCATTTTTTCCTTGTATGATTTAAATGTTTTCCAGTCGAAAAGAAGATACTGGCCTCCAAGAGGTTGTGGACACTATTGAAGAGGTTGTGGCAGCAGCCCAGGGACTGCAAGCAGTGTCCACAACTATGAAAGAGCTAATAGAACTTGCCAATTCCAATCAGAGGACGACAGTATCCCTTACAGATGCAGAAGCCACAGCTGTCAGAGATGCTTTTGTGTGTATAATCTGCAAAGGTTTGTATAATTTTATATTTTATTCTTCAAAATAATATTTTAAAGTATTATTAAATTGTGTAAAATCATCTAGCAGTGACTGAACCTACAATTTTATGCAAGAAGATAAAAAATATATAATTTGTTTGTACTAATCTAAACTTTATGAATACAACTGATTTACCACTTTCCACAAAACCAACAGTGTTCCACAAATGTATCAAATACTGTAACTGTAGTATTTAAAACTGTTTTCTGAATTAAATTTCCAGGTACAATGAACGAGCCCATGGTTTCATCATGCTGCCAAAGCCTTATTGGCTGCAGGATTTGCATTGAGGAATGGCAAACAAATTCTCCCTCCTGCCCAAAATGCCGTGCTGGTGATTTTGGCAACAACATACAAAGACTCACGGGCCTATCTGATGCATTGGCTGCACTCAGAAACATATTATTGGATTAATACTATGTACCAGTATTATCAAACGTTGCACAATTGCGTTTTACTGTTGTTTCTTTTGTCCTTCATCTCAAGTTATGCGGTTCTAGTGCACAGTTAGATGTGCATCATTCCATTTGGTTATTTCATTTTGTTTTGCATCCAATCTGTGTATTGTATTATCCAATACAATTTTACACAACTGTTTTTTTTTGTTTCAAAATACAAACTGAAGCAAAATGTTTAATATATTTATGTCTTTGTATTAGAGAGTTTGAACAAGAAATTTAAAATACAACATTGTTCTTGGCAAAAAATAGACTTGTCTGTTTATTCAACTGAGATTTGGGCATGGTGACAGCTAAATACGTGCATACATAAATTTAATCCATTATTTGTAAACCGAGGCTGATTTTATAGTCTTCACAGTAGTATACTACATGCCTAAGTAATACTGCCTAATTAAGACTTCACTTTTTTTTTAAAAAAGAAAGAGAATTTATGTCACTTTTCATACATATCTTTGGGTTACATTTATGAGGTAAATCAATGCATCCTGAAAAAGGCTATATTCACCGTTCACTGTTTGATTGAAAAGTAGAGAGATGTCTGGATACTTTTCTACAAAGTCCTGCTCTGCATGACTTCTGTCCTCCTCAGAGGAAAAGGGGTCCGTTCCAAAGGTAGACATCCAAGTCAGTGACGATCCCAACTCCTGCTCGTACATATTTGCCACAACAGAGGCATTGGGCAGCAGGTCTTCTGAAATTTTTGATGGACATCCACTTGCTGCAAGTTCATTGGGTATTCCACGGCCTAAAACAATTAAGCATGGTAAACAGCAGCTATCAAAGTGAATGTGCCGTGATTTTCAATTTCAATTTCAATTTAAGTCCTCAGAGCATACCTGGGATCCTATGAGCATTCCATGCCTGCACTACTCTATTTAGTCCAATTTGGCTTAACTGACATGTCAGGTTTGAAGTGCAGAACTTAGTCATACTGTCCTCCATGTTAATGACTTCTTGGTCTAGCAGGTGCACCAGGGCCTGTTTCAATGGGTAGTTCACCCGATTGTTCACTTCAGGCCAAATCCTTTCAACTCTAAGATTCTAAAAAAAAAAATGTTTCATATTATATGAAACACAATGAAGAACGTATGAACTAATAAGGAAAATAAATTGCCAGTTTGAAATGCACATATGTATTATTAATTACATATTTTTATATTGGTTGTAGTAGTCTTTTAATTGTTATCAGCATTGCAAAAACCTCACCATTGTTGAAGCTGTTTGGAGGTATGGTTGTCTGCTGAGGTTGTGTCTGTGTCTTGACAGCTTCTCTTGCATGTATAGGGACATGTAAAATTCCCTACCATGGTCAACCCTGAGCTGGTCCCACATGCCATAGTTAACTACAGCAGATCTGAAATAAAATGATGTAAATTTGTTGTATGTGCACATAACAATTCTGAGAAATGCAAAGACAATTTTTAGCATTTTTTTTATGTTCTCAGCAATGCATATTCATTGTGCAACATTTCAGTATGGCAAACATATAGTCACTATTAACTATGACTTTTGACTCATAATTTACTGCTTATTAATAGTTAGTATGGTAGTTGTTGAGTTTAGTTATGGGGTAGGATTAAGGGATGTATAATATGATCATGCAGAATAAGGCATTAATATGTGCTTTATAAGTACTAATAAACAGCCAATATGCAAACTAATAAGCAACTAGTTAAAAGGGAGAATTGGTCCCCATATTGAAATGTTACCATTCACTGCTTGTTACTTCCTCTGAACATGCTCACCTGTAAACTTCTTCATAAATTACGAGGTTGTTTTTCACTGGCATTGTAGCATTGGCAATAATTTTGCTGCTGTAGCCATCAACTGCCAAAACGCATGTCGTTACACCGAACATCACAAGCTTTTCATTTTGATCAAGGTGTAGTTTGTGGCCCATATATTCGGCATGATATGGGACTGGGTTAAGATTACGTGCACCCTAAACAAAGGGAAACATTTGATTATTGCAGGCTTACATCTTGAACCCATAGCTCATGTATTTACAGAGTGTTTTTTGCTACAAGATAATTCTTATAAATGCTGGTTATATTTAATTAAGTTCCACCGCAAATACTACGAAGGAGATTTGAATTAATCATACTTCACTAACATTCTTTTCTTGCAGGGTTAACAATTAAATGTTTTTGTAATGCTTCTGATTACAAAATGTTTAAGGACTTATTCCACAGTTTGTATGGTGAAGGAAGTAACGAAAGGAAACTAAACTAGATGCATATATATACTTGGATCTCATGACCATGATTTGTGGAACGAGTAATCAAGCTTTTTCTGTCTAGTAATAGAGGGTGATTGTTGTACCACTTTATAATGCTTATTATTATTGTTTAATACAGAGCACAAGTGTAGCAAAACCTACCTGCCGTCGCAATTCGTGGTATGGCTGATGAATTTCTCTCAGCAATTTTCCGACTCGACTTTCTCCTGCACGCACTCCCAGTGAAGATAGATAGCCAGTCATGAACTTGCGGCCATACGATGACCCGTCTGTTAAGAAATTATAACAATGAAATAATGTTTGAGTGATAAGATTATTGTATCCATGACAAGCAAAGACTGAGAAGCAAGATAATTAAAAAGTATACAACAACGGGACATTTGACTGTACAAAACATTTTTGGCATTATCGATAGCCTACTGCTTGAAATCGTAATCGAAACCGGCCTACAGTAAATACATAAAACCTTAAATAAAATGGTTATTCAGCTACAATAGGCAACAGTAATAAGAGCAAAATAATAACAAAATAATTGCTAAAAGTAAACAACAAAAGAAAAAAAACATCTACAGCTAATTGTTTCGAATGCAAAGCTGCCTGTTTAATGAAGGGCCAACTTAGCTGTGAATGCACTGTCTTGTCACAAAAACACTGGTCGAACAGTACGAATATAAATAATAATAATAAGATAAAGAAGAAGATAAAAAACGAATTTACCTCATAAATAGATCCAATCATAGCTGCTTCCAGTTCTGTGTCCGATACATGTCTTTTTCGAAGAAGGTTGTGTTTACAACAGATTCGTCTAACACTCATTTCAGAGCATCGCTGGACACCCATTTGTTGCAGATGGGTGGAAATTTCTGCATGAGTCTTGCCACTTTCGAATAAGCTTTTAACCAAATTAATGTATTGGTCTAGAGCGGCCATAGTAAGGTAGCCTACTGTATCTGCTACTGTTATGGTGGAACCATATGTGTGAAGACAAACTTCCGGGTCAGTTATGCAGACTCGGCAACCCTGTTTCACAGCTACATCCGGGTCAGGGCAAATTGTAGAACTAAATATTAAAATCAGATTCGTGGTGGAGGCGTTTTTCGTATTTCCCATTTTCAATTTAAGCATGTCATAGAAAATACAAAAAAACAGTCATTATTTGTTTTTTAAAATATTGTATTTGTAAACGAATAAGGAAATAACAAGTCCTTTTTCGATTTTCCGAATTTGTTTTCTTAATTGAATATGAAAAGAACGAATGATACACGGATTAAAGAACAAACCAAAAACACAATGAGAAATCAGAAAAGAAATGAACAAAACAAAAAAACACAATGACAAATCAGAAAAGAACAAACCAAAAACACAAGGACAAATCAGAAAAGAAGTGAATAAAACAAAAAATACAATGACATTTTAGAAAAAAATGAACAAAACAAAAAACACAATGACTAATCAAAAAGAAATGAACAAAACCAAAAATACAATGACAAATCAGAAAGAAATGAACAAAAGCAAAAACACAATGAAAAAGCAGAAAAGAACAAACCAAAAACACAACGACAAATCAGAAAAGAAATGAACAAAACCAAAAACACAATAACAAATCAGAAAAGAAAAGAACAAACCAAAAACACAATGACAAATCAGAAAAGAAATGAACAAAACAAAAAACACAATGACAAATCGGTCCGTGTATCATCCGATCATTCAATTATTCCATTTAATCTGGCAAACCAAAAACGAAATAACGAATCAATATTTTGTTTTTCTGTTTTTCTGTATGAACCAAATATGAAAATCTGACGTTTGTTTCTTTGCTTTCAGCTCGCAACGGGAAATATAATAAACAAGGAAACCAAAACGAAATAATGCTCAAATTTTCTTTATTTTACGGTGCCGTCCTGCTTGCTTTGCGCATGCGCAGTAGATAGTTTCGAAGGAGTAGGTTGCTGAGCGCCTAAAAGCGGAGGGTCCGGTCTTAGTTGTTCAAATTTTCCTGTTCAAATGGCACTCAAACCATACATGTCTTTTATTGAGGACATGTTTATTAAAGGAATGCCATATCATGAGATCTCAGTAAAGATGCGAGAAATGGGTGTCCAGCGTGGAAGCTCTGAGATCAGCATTCGGAGACTACTTGCCAAGCATAATATGCGTAGAAAAGGATACACTTCTGATTCAGAGCTTGACATTGCTGTGTCTCGAGCAATAAATGAGGTAACGTTACGTGATATAAAAAGTTAAACATGTACTAGACCAGTGGTGTAGTCTAGTTTTTTGTAGTGAGTATACTGTGATTTTTCCTCCCAGCCGTCCCATAAGCACCACTACACTCACTACATACAGTATGCATGTAACGTTACATGTAATATAGACTCTAGAGCATTCTGAAGTACTGCTTAGGCTGTGTGTTGTCAAAACTGCATACACTTGTGTGCACACACACACACACACACACACACACACACACACACACACACACACACACACACACACACACACACACACACACACACACAGGCCATGGAAGCCGAAAACGTCATTGCAGTGCTTCACAACCCAGACGGGGTGAATTTATGAATGTACGCGTTAAAGTTCTGTCACAAAACAATGTGGTTACGTATCATCTATTTTAAGTGGGTAACGTTAACGTTATACGGAAATCTCTGACCGTTACTAGTGGGTATACAGTGTAACGTTATACAGGCTACCTGCGTATCACGTAGTTAGGCTACACCACTGGTCTAGTACATGTTTAACTTTTTTATATCACATAACGTTACCTCATTTATTGCTCGAGACACAGCAATGTCAAGCTCTAAATCAGAAGTGTATCCTTTTCTACGCATACTATGCTTAAGTAGTCTTCGAATGCTGATCTCAGAGCTTCCACGCTGGACACCCATTTCTCGCATCTTTACTGAGATCTCATGATATGGCATTCCTTTAATAAACATGTCCTCAATAAAAGACATGTATGGTTCGAGAGCCATTTGAACAGGAAAATTTGAACAACTAAGACCTGACCCTCCGCTTTTAGGCTCTCAGCAACCTACTCCTTTGAAACAATCTACTGCGCATGCGCAAAGCAAGCAGGACGGCACCGTAAAATAAAGAAATAAAGAAATTTGAGCATTATTTCGTTTTGGTTTCCTTGTTTATTATATTTCCCGCTGCGAGCTGAAAGCAAAAAAACAAACGTCAGTTTTTCATATTTGGCTCATACAGAAAAACAGAAAAACAAAATATTGATTCGTTATTTCGTTTTTGGTTTGCCAGATTAAATGGAATAATTGAATGATCGGATGATACACGGACCACCAAAAAACACAACGACAATTTAGAAAAGAAATGAACAAAACCAAAAATACAATGACAAATCAGAAAGAAATGAACAAAAGCAAACAAATACAATGAGAAATCAGAAAAGAAAAAAAAAGAAAAACACAATGACAAATCAGAAAAGAAAAGAACAAAACCAAAAACACAATGAGAAACCAGAAAAGAACAAACCAAAAACACAATGAAAAACCAGAAAAGAACAAACCAAAAACACAACGACAAATCAGAATAGAAATCAACAAAACAAAAAAACACAATGACAAATCAGAAAAGAAGTGAACAAAACCAAAAATACAATGACAAAACTGAAAAGAACTGAATAAAATAAAAAATACAATGACATTTTAGAAAAAAAATGAACAAAACCAAAAATACAATGACAAATCAGAAAGAAATGAACAAAAGCAAACAAATACAATGACAAAACAGAAAAGAAAAAAAAAGAAAAACACAACGACAAATCAGAAAAGAAATGAACAAAACCAAAAACATAATGACAAATTAGAAAAGAATTTAACTAAACCAAAAATACAATGACAAAACAGAAAATAACTGAATCAAAACAAAAAATACAATGACAAATCAGAAAAGAAATGAAGAAAAGAAAAATACATTGAAAAATCTGATAAAAATTAACAAAACCAAAAATACAATTACAAATCAGAAAAAAATTACCTAAACAAAAACACAATGACAAATCAGAAAAGAAATGAAGAAAAGAAAAATACATTGAAAAATCTGATAAAAATTAACAAAACCAAAAATACAATTACAAATCAGAAAAAAATTACCTAAACAAAAACACAATGACAAATCATAAAAGAAATTAACAAAACAAAAAACACAATGACAAATCAGAAAAGAAATGAACAAAACAAAAAACACAATGACAAATCAGAAAAGAAATGAACAAAACAAAAAACACAATTGCAAATTAGAAAAGAATAAACCAAAAACACAATGACAAATCATAAAAGAAGTGAACAAAACCAAAAATACAATGACAAATCAGAAAAGAACAAACCAAAAACACAATGACAAATCAGAAAAGAAATGAACAAAACCAAAAACACAATAACAAATCAGAAAAGAAAAGATCAAACCAAAAACACAATGACAAATCAGAAAAGAACAAACCAAAAACACAATGAAAAACCAGAAAAGAACAAACCAAAAAACACAACGACAAATCAGAAAAGAAATGAACAAACCAAAAACACAATGAAAAACCAGAAAAGAACAAACCAAAAACACGACAAATCAGAAAAGAAATGAACAAAACCAAAAACACAATAACAAATCAGAAAAGAAATGAACAAAACCAAAAACACAATGAAAAACCAGAAAAGATCAAACCAAAAACACAACGACAAATCAGAAAAGAAATGAACAAACCAAAAACACAATGACAAATCAGAAAAGAAATGAACAAAACCAAACACAATGACAAATAAGAAAAGAACAAACCAAAAACACAATGACAAATCAGAAAAGAAGTGAACAAAACCAAAAATACAATGACAAAACTGAAAAGAACTGAATAAAACAAAAAATACGGTCCGTGTATCTTTTGGTCATTGAATTTTCCTTTCAGAAACGGATATCAAAAAACAAAAAACAAGTGGTTATTTGATTTTTGTTTTAAAATACAAAATTTAAAATTAAAATACAACGCGTTTCTCTTTTTCAGTGTCAAAAAGAGATGAGCGAAATTTTAAAAATGATTTGAATTTCAATTTCTATTTCGGATATCAAAAAATAAAATTACTTTAAAACAGAAACCAAAAAATGCCCGTTTGTTCATATTCCGAGACCGGATGTGGTTAGCACTCACGTGACAAGACCGCCACATTTGAGTTGTTAAGCAATTAATTAACTACGTGCTGTGACTGTCACTGATGTGCTAATTGAGCGTGATCATTGAGCAGACATGGAGCAATACGTTGTTTTTCGAAACAATAAAAGAGTCTTCTTAAGGGAAGAAGACATGACTGCAGAAAAATAAGTCGCATTTTCCAGGTAAAAATGTTTTAAGCTAATGTACGCTGGCTAAACCGTAAAAAATTTTTAACGGAAACATGGTGATGTCTGATTTTAAGAAGTTAACCATTCAGTTGTCACTGGAAAATATTAGGTTAGCACTAAAGTTAATTGAGAAAAGTTTGGAAATAAACACTTGTGGTTTTGACTTGAATACATTTCTTGACAGGTCTCAGCACATAGTCTATACGTGACTGGCAGCGCAAATGTGGCCATTTTTCCTGGAGCTTCTGGTTGTTTTAGTACATTGGACCTTGCACCAAGAGCTCACTATGAGGTTCACGGTGAAGAGGAGGACGCCTCATCAGCTTCAAATGCCACAGCTCGTTTTACATTCATGCGATCACCTGCAACTGCTACTAACGTTACTCCTAGTCCATCAGCTGCCTCAGCCCCCCTCAGAGCCACTGCCTCTAAAACATTTCAAAGGTAACGTTAACTTCTTAAATGACTGTGATACGATTTATAAATTTCAAGGATGCAAATGGTCGTTGTGGAGAGCGCAGTGCATGTTTGCATAGCAACGACAGACGCCACGGAAAGTATAAAATATAATTAGATATAAATGAAAAACACCATCACATTTGATGATATTATCATCTCCAGTTGCCTCCTTTGTGGTTGTAGTGTAATAGTTAATACTACTTGTACTTTTCATTTATATTTTAACATTCCCCCCTGACTTTCATAACCTCTGCCAAGAAAGTGGTGGGGGAGGTTATGTTTTTGCAGTGTCTGTCAGCAAGCTTATGCAAAATGTTATGAAAGTAATATGTACATGGAACTTTGTGTATTGTTTGATCCTGTTCCAAAGAAGAGATCGTTACATTCTCACACCAGTTAACCCAAAGATACTATAAAAGCAAACTGAGTGGATTTTATTGATATACGAAATGTATAAGACTATTAACATTAAATAGGATTCTGAATGCAGTGTGTGTCATAATGATTATTTTAATATGATGTTCTTCCAGGTCGGTTTTTCTTGCTGAGGTGGTTGGTGGGAGGCTGAGTCCCAGCAGAATGGTGGTGGTCCGTTTTTTGGAATCTGAGGCTACCCTTCAGGGGATCATTGGTAAAGTTCAAGATGCCATTGGATGTCATGACCCAATGGTATTGACTGATGTGCAGGGGAATGCAATTTTGGAGTCTGAAGGCACAACTGGTGAGAAACATTAAAGGGTTATTTCACCCAAAAATGAAAATGATCTCAGTTATTACTCACCAACATATAACGTATGAATAGTCTACACGCAGGCTCACTATTGGTCTACGCAGGTCATTTGAGTGGTGCGTGTGACGTTCAACCCAGAAGCTCTACGCACATAGACTAAGTAAAAACACCAGAGAAACACACAAGACCAATGCTGAAGAGAATGAATAGTGTGGAGTAAAGTCATTATTTTGTTTATTTTTGCACACAAAAAGTATTCTCGTTGCTTGATAAACGTATGGTAGAGCCACTGGAGTCACTTTGACTATTTTAACAATGTCTTAATACATTTTCTGATCGAGCAAGTTTCGGCCACCTATAACGACGAAGAAAGGAAGTCTTACGGGGTTAGAAAAACATGTGGGTGAGTAATAACTGACATTTTCATTCTTGGGTGAACTAACCCTTTAATTTTGTTTTTATTTTTAAGTCTTTACTTTTGTGATTTAAAATTAGAGGATGAGATAGCTCATGGTGATTTAACCTTTTTTTTTCTGGTTTTCACCCCTAATGTAAAGGGTCCCAGTACTGGAAACAAAATGCAAGAAAGATTCTTGCTATACAAGAACAGGCCTTCCAGGAGGTACAGGGCTCTAAAAGGAGGAGAATGAGGTAATCTTAAGTATTCGTATTTCTCTTATTTGTCCAAATATTGAAAGGCATTGTTTATTTACTTATATTTGTCCTTACCTTTGTCGTCCAGACTATTGAAACTTTATTTCAAATTAGCACTGGTTTGCCAACCCTTTGGCCATCAATGCTTCTGTATTTTAGTGGCTTCTATAATGTTTGGGCCAAAGATTTATTTGGTTACCACAAGCAAAACCGCTAAAACACAAACAGCATATATCTATTATGTTTTTTCCTTGTAATAGCCGAAAAGATGAAGATGCTGCCGGAATTGGAGAGGTCACTGAGAAGATAGAAGAGCTTGTACTGGCATCACAGACCTTACCAGATATCACTGCAGCAATCAGAGAGCTCACCAATCTAGCTGCCACTCAAAGAGTGATCCTGACTCCTTCACAGCTACAGACCATCAAGCAAGGATTCTGCTGTGTTATTTGTATGAGTGAGTACACAATAGATAGTCATTGTCCCACATGTACACTTATTTTGAATCCATTTTGATCCAGAATTGTAATTTTCCAAATACGCATTATTACATTTTCGAACCATGGTCACCTATGTCTCATCCACTACAATTAATTACATGTACAAATGCAGACCTTTGTGTTACAACACATGGTGTAACGATACATTAACAAAAGCTGTGTCTGAACTCGCTCCCTATCCACTATATAGTGCACTATTTAGGTGTCTGCCAATTTGTTTCGGTGTCCGAAATCTGAGTGAACGACATCATTCCCTACATTCGTTTACTACTTTTACCCACAATTCTCTCTGAATTAGAGTTTACATCCGATGTACACTTGCTGAAGTACTTTACCACAATTCAATGCCTAGAGGACTGAGCTTGCATGAAAGTGAGGGAGCGAGCGAGTTATGTCATTTTCAGAAAATTCTCAAAAAATAGGGGTGCTGGTTAAGAGTTAAGTTCATATGGACAACACACACACAGAATGACTAGTTTTTCCTCATTTTGTCTTTTAGAATTCATCGAGGAGCCAGTCTTCACAGAGTGTTGCCGGAGCATTATTGGCTGCAAAACATGTGTAAAACAGTGGCAGGAGACCTCTGTGCACTGTGCAAAATGTAGAGGAACACTGCAAACAACACCATATTTGAAATTAATGGTCTGTCTGAGACATTTTCTGTTCTGAGATCCCTTTTTGAAGAGGAGTAACATGTTTATTTTTTACACAAACAAATTTAAAGTTAACAGTCTTCAAGTTAAATAGAGCTAATGGCTTTTCACACATTGCGCTGAGTTGTGGTTATAAGACAGAGCAATGCCTGTTTGTATGGGGCAAAGTCATTGTTCACTGCTCTAGAGTACACTTCTGAAATGTCTGAATAATGCTCGGCAAACTGGTTCTCAACTGTAATCTTGTCCTGTTCAGTTGAAAATGGATCCACTCCAAAAGTTGAATGCCTTGTCAGTGATGATCCCAGCTGTTGGCTGTAAAGGTCTGCTGCTTCAGCTGAATGAGGCAACAGCTCCTGTTGGATTTTTGGGACACCCACGGCCAGCCAAGTCATTTGGTGTTCCTTTACCTGTAAAATAAAGACCATACTGTTGGTATTAAAACTTGTGAATGCCTCTTGTAATTTGTAATCCGTAATTTCACCTGGAATTCTATGAGCATTCCATGACTCCACCAGCCTTGTAAGACCAATCTCACACAAGCGGCCAGTAAGGTTGGACACACAATATCTCACAAGGCTGTCGTTCATGTCTATTTCCTCTTGATCCACCAACCCCATAAGTGCTGTCTTCAGTGGATAGTTGACACGATTGTTGACTTCAGGCCAGATTCGTTCAACTATATGATTCTGAATTTGCAACAAAGATGTGTCATCAGTCAATTTGTTCTGGTGGGTAAATAAATCTTAGTCTATTAAGGAAAAATTGTAATGCAGAATTCCCAGTAAATGTATTAACTCAGCAGTCATTATGCACATTGACCACCGAACAAGTAAATTTATAGTTTTACCAGGAATTCTGCTTGAAGACAAATAGGATGTAATTTTTTATTGTTAAGCTGGAACCAGCTTTTAAAAAGAAACATGTTCTCAGCCATAGTGAATTTTGTTTAATTAACTCTAAAATTTGGAAAGCATAGTAATAGCAACGACAATTTGTCTCATGCATGCAAAACAACAGTATGCTGCTGAAACAAAAATACTAATAGTAATAATAAAAAACAGGCATACAAGTGAATTTCTGAAGCAACCAAACAAACTGTTGAGCTGTACCTTTGTGGATGAAGTCTGTAAATATGGCCTTCGCTCCTGATTATGGCGGTGAGATGACAGCAGCTCCTGCATGAAAAGCGTCAAATAAAACTCCTTGCCATGATCTACTCGTACCTGGTCCCACATACCATAGGCAAGTACTGCAGGCCTATTGGATGAAAAAAGTGTTTTATTTTGTGCAAAACTTTTCAAACTTAACTGTTATTAGTTACTCTCAGTATAATAGGCTTCATAACAATATACTGTAGATGTTCAACAGTTATTATATGTTTTATATTCTATCATGAATGGTAGCCATGTGTATGCACTTTCTTTAGTGTCCACAATAATAATAATTGCTATTACCTGAAAACATTTTCATAGATGGCAAGGTTGTTTTTTATAGGCATTGTGGAATGAGCAACAATCTTTTTGCTGTAGCCATCGATGGCTAAAACATGGGTAACCCCAAACATAGCCAGTTTTTCGTTTTGGTCCATATGAACCTTTTGACCCATGTAATCAGCTTGATATGGTATGGGGTTGAGATTGCGGCACCCTAAGAGAGATAGGAAAACGATGTAACTATTTCACACAAAAAAAATCTCATTAGTCCTATATGGCTGCATATTTTACAAATATAACCTAATGTCTATTTGTGTCTCTGTCAAAAAAGTATAATGAAAATTAGGGGTTAGTTCTGATTATAGGCTTACTATAAATATCTGTAAGTTTTTAATCTTATACAATCTAAGTAACTGCAGCTAAACAGCAAAAAACACAGACAAAAAAACATTATCTCATATTTACACATAAATTCCACATATTTGATTAGGTATTAGAGAGGAGACAGTAATAGACCTGACGTCTTGCTTCATGGTATGGCTGATGCATGGTTCTGAGCGCTGATCCAATTCGTGTCTCTGCAGCATACACTCCTTTCATAGCGAGATACCCCTTCATCATCTTTCTTCCATATGTAGGTCCAGTCTAGAAAATAAAAAAATATACATGTCTTTTTCTACGTTCCAAAGTTATACCAGCTGATGTGTGTATCATGAAATAAGACATTTTTGTGTTATAGAATTTATCAGTGTTGTGAGGATTATGTTAACTGTGACTTAGAAACTATTTATAAATAATGGAAGGCTGAGGCTATTTATTGGGATTTATGTACTATTCGTAATAAACGGGATTAAAGATGCCAGTCAAATAAATTAAAGTTTTTGAAACAATGTTGCCAAAGCATATACAAATAAAATATATATACATAATATATACAAACACAATAAAACAGTTATATGAACAATAGTAAAATAATAATAATAAATTTATATACTCTCTCTCTCTTTCTCTGTAGTAAAAGGTAAAAAAGCAGGATCATACCTCGGTTATAGCTTTTGCCACCTCCAACTCCAAATGTGCGTCAGAGTCCCATCAAACTAAATCCATTTTCACTGCAAAATCTCCTCACGTTTCTTGCGGAACATCCTCTCGCTCCCCCATTTACTTGTGATATCTGCGCTGAGATTTCTGTGGATGACAGGCCTTGTTTTGCCATGTCTAAAATCATAACTGAGTAAGTTTCCAAAGACATTTTATTGGCTAAGCACACCGTCACTCTGTCAAATGTGGCGGTCTTGTCACGTGAGTGCTAACCACATCCGGTCTCGGAATATGAACAAACGGGCATTTTTTGGTTTCTGTTTTAAAGTAATTTTATTTTTTGATATCCGAAATAGAAATTGAAATTCAAATCATTTTTAAAATTTCGCTCATCTCTTTTTGACACTGAAAAAGAGAAACGCGTTGTATTTTAATTTTAAATTTTGTATTTTAAAACAAAAATCAAATAACCACTTGTTTTTTGTTTTTTGATATCCGTTTCTGAAAGGAAAATTCAATGACCAAAAGATACACGGACCAAATACAATGACATTTTAGAAAAAAATGAACAAAACCAAAAATACAATGACAAATCAGAAAAGAAGTGAACAAAACCAAAAATACAATGACAAATCAGAAAGAAATGAACAAAAGCAAACAAATACAATGAGAAATCAGAAAAGAAAAAAAAAGAAAAACACAATGACAAATCAGAAAAGAAATGAACAAAACCAAAAACACAATAACGAATCAGAAAAGAAATGAACAAAACCAAAAACACAATGAAAAACCAGAAAAGAACAAACCAAAAACAGAACGACAAATCAGAAAAGAAATGAACAAAACCAAAAACACAATAACAAATCAGAAAAGAAAAGAACAAACCAAAAACACAATGACAAATTAGAAAAGAAATGAACAAAACAAAAAACACAATGACAAAACAGAAAAGAACAAACCAAAAACACAATGACAAATCAGAAAAGAAGTGAACAAAACCAAAAATACAATGACAAAACTGAAAAGAACTGAATAAAACAAAAAATACAATGACATTTTAGAAAAAAATGAACAAAACCAAAAACACAATGACTAATCAAAAAGAAATAAACAAAACCAAAAACACAATGAAAAACCAGAAAAGAACAAACCAAAAACAGAACGACAAATCAGAAAAGAAATGAACAAAACCAAAAACACAATAACAAATCAGAAAAGAAAAGAACAAACCAAAAACACAATGACAAATTAGAAAAGAAATGAACAAAACAAAAAACACAATGACAAAACAGAAAAGAACAAACCAAAAACACAATGACAAATCAGAAAAGAAGTGAACAAAACCAAAAATACAATGACAAAACTGAAAAGAACTGAATAAAACAAAAAATACAATGACATTTTAGAAAAAAATGAACAAAACCAAAAACACAATGACTAATCAAAAAGAAATAAACAAAACCAAAAATACAATGACAAATCAGAAAGAAATGAACAAAAGCTAACAAATACAATGACAAAACAGAAAAGAAAAAAAGAAAAATACAACGACAAATCAGAAAAGAAATGAAAAAAAAAAACAAAAATACAATGACAAATCAAAAAAGAAATGAACAAAACAAAAAAAACACAATGACAAATTAGAAAACAAAATAACTAAACCAAAAACACAATGACAAATCATAAAAGAAATTAAAACCAAAAATACAATGACAAAACGGAAAAAACTGAACAAAACAAAAAATACAATGACAAATCAGAAAAGAAATGAAAAAAAAGAAAAATACAATGAAAAATCTGACAAAAATTAACAAAATCAAAAATACAATTACAAATCAGAAAAAAATTACCTAAACAAAAACACAATGACAAATCATAAAAGAAATTAACAAAACAAAAACACAATGACAAATCATAAAAGAAAAGAACAAAACAAAAAACACAATGACAAATCAGAAAAGAACAAAACAAAAACACAATGAGAAATCAGAAAAAAATGAACAAAACCAAAAATACAATTACATTAAGATTAAAAAAATATTAATATTAAATAAATTCACCATATCTAAAAGATTTGGGCAGTAGACATCAGGATAACACGGCCTAACCAGATAACTAAAAGTTTCTCCATTATGCAGATCCACACCCGCACTATCATGACTAGCAGGTTCTCTAATTCCTGCGACCTGCTGAGATTCCTTGTGTCAAATGCACAGAATGCATCTGTTTATATTACTAGACAAAATGGCAGCACCATGTCCAGTAGGATGCAGGCTGTCTGCCCTCAGCAGGCCTGGGCGGTAGGGATGGGTACCAAAACCCGGTATTAAATTGACCACTGGGCTATATTATGAAAGACCGTAGTATCAGTAAGATCTGACGCTATTGGTTCTGCTTTCGGTACTGGAGGGGAAAAAAATAATGTACTATGTATTTTTGCTTAATGTTATCGTGCACATTTTTTCTCACCAAACATTTCTAATGTGCAATCATAGTACGACGTTTGTCTGTGAGATCTGCAAGGTCTCTCATGCGCGCTGCGGAGGCTGTCTGTCAGTCATACACACAAAACAAGAACAAGCGCGGCGCAGGCATTCGCAAAACAGTACGAAAACTCATGCTTAATACAAAGAGTGACGATGGCGGAGAGAGCAAAAAGAGTTGATGCAGACAACGCTCGATGTCATAAGTGCAACAAAATGTTTGCAAGTAAGGACGGAAACACAAGCAATCTGTCTAAGCGCCCTTCAAAATTGCATTATGTGCAGACAGAGAAATGCAAAGTTTTCGACTGCCTAGCTTGCTCGTCTCAGGTTGTTGCCCCATCTATGTCTGGTATGTATACTAAAATCATGTTGAATCAACGTTGTTCACGTCATTTAAAATAAATGTAAAATCTCCCTGGTTTGTTAACCTTATGTAGAAATTCTGTTGATTTCTTTTGGGAGAAATGAGAGAATGAAATCAACATTTTCTACTTTTTAAAATTCCAAATAAAGAAAAAGTATGTAAATGTAAACATTAATGTACAGCACTTCAAGTTGGTTTACTATATATAATATATATTTTTTTTAAAGCTCCAGCTACTATGAACCAACCAACTCCTCCTAACACCTCTGGTACAAGACAAACCCAAAACACACACACACACACAACACAAAGTATCGATAAGAATACCGTTAAAGTACCGGACCGTTAAGCAGTATCGGTAAGAGTAGTAATACCGTTAAAACCTTAACGATACCCATCCCTAATGGGCGACCCCAGAAAGAAGGCCAGTTATCCACGAAACCATAATCTTTCTGACTACAATGCCAGGCCAGGTTCATCACTACCCCTTACTGGGAGAGGGCCAAATACAATTAATCGATGCCTACTCATCTTGTTTTCTAGTTCAAGAGTCCTGGCTAGGCTATCTTTGGTTACCTCAGACTGCCTCATTCTCACATTATTGGTGCCCACATGAATAACTATCTGCTTGTATGTAGTGTCAGTATGTGTCTGAGGAAACTCAGTAGGAAACCCTCCCTGTGTGATGTCAGCACCCTAAGGTTAGTCTCTATGTCGGAAGCTCTGGCCCCCGATAAACGGTGGACTATGACTGGCGTCTCAAGTCTAACATTGCAGGTAATGGGGTCCAATATCACCAGAATACGATGCTCTCTCCAGGTTGGCAGGCGCAGAGGAAACAGGCCGGTGATCAGCGCGGACAAGCGGACTTGAAAGCGCTGAAAACTGGTTCGCGCTCAGAGGGGGTGACCGCAGACAGGAGCAGACAACCAGAGGCTTCCCCCTGCCTGCACGCCTGCGCCGCCGGACCGGGACAAACGTACGCACTCTTTGCAACAACTGCAGAAACAGCTGAGCCACAACTGGAGCAATCGCTAGCAGGACTGCTATCAGACCTGCATCTGATACTATCAGGAAACCCTGACACATCTAAGTAACCAAACCCTGTCTATGCTGATCTAGCTGCTCTAACTCACAAACACGTCTCTCTAATAGAGACAACCTATCTAGTAATACCGAACAAGAATGGCAAACCATTGCCACAAGCAACAACAACACAGAATAGCTTAGCTAAGCTAGTGTATGTACAGCTAAGTCAAGCCAACAGTTCACAACTCACAATGATAAATTCTAATACACACACACAGCAGTACTAACCACAAGTTAAACGGCAAACTCTGTTGCTAATTCAAATGCTAAAAACCCGCTAGCATGCAAGATAGCTCAAAGAGAAGTGCCCTGTTCACAAAACGGCAGCAAATCTAGTACTAAACTCTAGCAGAAATATAACCAGTATAATATATATAAGTGGTGACAATGTTAATAAAGAATAAATACATAACTTTAGGACAATGCCAGGAGAGATACACTCGCCTGATTGTTAGCTTCACTGGGATGCGTCCTCCGTCCACCAGGTTAAAGAGTTTACATTTTCACCTCTTCTTCTTCTGCATTATTTTCTGCTAAAAAATAGCCTGAACAGCTTACCTGTGTCCTGCAGCTGGAGTCGGTGCTGCTCCTATTTTTCTGAGCAGCTCATCTGACGCTTGAATGCTGTAATGAGCTCTGTTTTGTGCGTCTGTCTTGGTCGAGAGCAGAAATATAATGGTCACCCTTCTGAGGCTGAGGTCACTCTAAAGGTTCTATTCTTTCAACTACATCACAAGAACATGATGTCATGAGGTCACGTGGCCATTCTAGAACGTCTAGGACTGCATTGAGATTTACATGGTTACATGGTTTACATGGTTACATGGTTTACATGGTTACATAGATACATACAAATATTTACATTTGTATGTATCTATCTATTATAACAGATTTATACTATTGCTAATAATAAAAGGAATGTTTACATAGGGCTCAGGGATATGGTAGCATATATTTTCTTCTTGATTTTGATTGATGTTGTATTTTTGCCGATAAAAATGTCTCCAATTGTACTCAATTTACAATTTGCAATGTGGTCAAACAGTTTAGAGTTTTTGTGTGTTTGTCGTTAAATTAAATCTATTTTAATTAGTCATAACAAGGAACACAGAAAATGCAAAAAAGCACATGAATAATTCTTTTCTCCAGTGTCAGTAGTATGCTAGGTTTAAAATGTGCTAAAAACATAGCACATGAATCGTATGTAATGTATATGTAATGTAATTTCTGTCTCAAAATGTTAGTTAAATGTTTCATGGTGTGTAATGATTTTTTAGTATACAAATTCCAATATACTGAATAAAATGATAAAGTGTGAGCAAATGTAGAATATGGCGAGACTACAGTGTCGCCTCACTCGAGATGCATCCCGCTTCATTATTGATGAAAGTGAATGGCACCAGGTTTCAGGAAGTGCCCCAGTTGGGTCTCGTCTGTTTGTCATGTAACATTAATTGCAGCAGCAGCCCTCTGTGGTTGGCCGAGGCTCCCATTTCAGTTTGCACGGTGATTTATTTACAGAGACACTCGACTGAACAACCACTGGGCAGGTTAAGGCTTATCGTGTGGTCACAGTGGCACATGTGGTCTTACCAAGGATTTACTCAGAACAAGAGTCATTAGGGATCTGTGTAGGTAATACATGTAACATATAACCTTCATTCAAATGAACTATTATTGTACTGTACCCATGACAATATATATTAAAAAATGAAGAAATATGTCTTGTTGCTAGATATTTTATATGGATAATTTCCACTAAACCACTAAAAATCATTAAACAATGGCATTATTATAAGTTTAAAAAGAATGCTGAATTGTCTCAGCCTCTTTGCGCAGGCTACACCTGGGGTCTTGTCGGGTTGAGCTGAGCCTCTATTGCTCTTATACTCAAGGCCTGCTCCTGTGCAGCCATGATTAGGACCTCTGTGCTGTGCTTTATTACAAGCCTCTCTAGCAACTGGTAGGATTTTTTAATATCAGCCACTTCAGTTATCTGGCATTGGTACATTCCATGTTTTCCCTTTTCCTTCTATGATGGCACGTACCTCCAGCAGCTCTTCCTTTTTTTTCTCATCTGCCTGAGACATTCAAGTATTTTGTCTATCAGCATTTTCTTGTATGTATTCAAGGATGTTGTAGGTTTGATCCTGGATAGCGGTTCGGACACTCACTAGTTCTCTGGCTCATTCATTTTGCTTAGTGTACAGTCAGGGTGCTGGATTTGGAGTAATACCTTGCATGCATAGTGAGGAGATCCCTTGTCTTCACATCTGGTCTGTATCTCTTCCTTATTATTCCATTATGGTATCTGATGACTGGCAGGACAAAGCTGTTAATTGCTCAGACATTGTTTTTGCCATTAAGCTGACTTTTTAGACCTTGCCTTACTAGTTGTAGGTATTTGTCTGTTGCTACATTTATTGTGGCATCTTTAAGGTTGCCATTTTCTTGTGGAGTTTCAAGGTACTTGTAGCTATCCTCATTGTCTGCTATTGTTCCTTATGGGAGTGAGACCCCTTCTGTATGGACTACCTTCCCAGTCTTGGTCACCATCCAACCACACTTCTCAAGTCTGAATAATATTCTGATGTCATAGCTGTTGAACCTGGTTGTGTGTATTAGTGAGTCGATGTCTCGTTATTGGCGTACAGCTTGATGTCATCCATGTAGAGGAGATGACTGATGGTGGCCCCATTCCTGAGTTGGTATATGTAAGGCAGTGACTTTGTTATGCCACTAGGTGGCACATGGGTATCACTCATTTCTTGGAAATTATGCTGTTGAGGTTTTCTTTTTGTCATGTCCAATCTCAGCCACAGTAGCGATGTTGGTGTCTAGTCGCGAGGGCAGCCATTTTGTTTTTATTTCTTGTCCTTACACGTAAGGTAAGCATGGTGTATCGCTGCAAATAAAATCCATAAATATCATAATTATTACCACTCATCCTGTTTATCTGTAACTGATTTGCTCTTGTTAATATGTTATCCTATGTTCTGAGTTAGGTTTCAGTTATTCGTATTTTCGCTTTGTATGATTATTTTGTATTTTAAAAGAAGCCAACTCCTCATGTGGTGGCCTCGGGTTAAGGCCTATCTACCAGTATTAAGACACTGCTAAGCTAGGATGGTTTATGCTAAGCAATGGTATTTGATGTGTTGTATTGTTTGTTGGATTGTGACTCGGACACTGTTATGTTAAAGGCTGTAAAGTGTTAATTAAACAGCTATGTTTTTAAGGATGTGTTGGAACAGTAGGACAACCTAATTTGATGTATTAATTTTGATTTTTGTTTTTATGTCTTGTCCTTGTCCCGTAAGGCTGACAGATTTGGTGAACACCCAAACCTCATATAGTCTGCAAGCAAGAAAATAAAGTGCCTGTCGTGCATTCCACAATCCAAACCTTCACTGTGTCCAGCTTTCTTTTCTCAGCATCACATCTCACTACTCACTACATCTCACTAATGGTGGATTAAGAAAACACAACGCAGAGTGACCAGAAAGCTTGGTGTGTATAGAAAAGAGGGCCAACACAGGGAAAGACTAGAACCATCGGCTAGTCTGGTTTACATATCCATAGCAGGTCTTGGTGATTATTTGGAGGGGGTTCAGACCTTTGCAGAACAGCAGTGGGGACAGAGCATCTCCTTGGTCACACTAGTCAGTATCTGGTGTGACCATGATCTTCTTCGCACAGAGTTGATCAGTTTGATTGTGGCCTGTGGATCATTAGTACCTTCCTCTTCAATGGCTGCACAAAGTTGCAAGATGTTGTCAGGAACTGGAACACGCTGTTGTATACGGCAATCCAGAGCGCTGCAATATGAGATGATGCCACAATAGATTTGTGAACAATATTTGAGAGAAATGGGCCTTTTGTGTTCATAGAAAAACTCTTAGAGCTCATGAAAATTGGAGGCAAAAACAAAACTGTTGCGTTAAAATTTTTGTTCAGTGTATTTTATTTTCCTCTGTTGTGAGCAATGGAGCTTTTTGATGTATCCTTTATTTTAGGGACAGTGCATATTGATAAACAGAGACAAAACTGTAAATATGCCAGAGTTAGCCAACAGGCTATTTTTCATCTGTAGTCCCATGACAGATGTTAAAAGTCAGGCTAAGTTTGGTGGCATTATGTCAAAACATTGCAGAGATACAGCCTCAAGAGTAATTTTGGCATCATGACTTAATTTCGTTGCTGTGGTATATAAAAACAGTTTTGTGTGACAACATGAATTTAATGTTTTTTCTGTAATGGTCTGAAGATGTTATAATTCGATTTTGGTGAAAATCAGACAAATGGTGTGAGAGTTTGAAAAAGTAGGCTTGTCAAGGAAATCAAAATTGTGAACATGAAGTTTGGCCAAATATATTAAAATTGATATCAAAGGAATCAATTATACCAGTTTTTGACAATAGACAAATATAATGATAAGTTATAAGCATTTATGGAAAATTCCTTATAACTTTTGTTCGTTAGGTGGTGCTGCCTTGAAACTTTTTGAGTACCTTCAGGGCTTGGTGCCAAAGACGCATACCAAGTTTCGTAATAATACGGCAATATGTTCATAAAATATTGCGCCGTGAACCTGAGAACCGCAGTGACGGATTGATTGACAGCAGCTGTCAGACTCGCAAAAATAGAGACTGGATGGACGAGAGTAGCTTTGCTACGGAGCGGTCCTTCGTAGTGGAGGAGGCTGATTTTAGTGTTAATGATTACACACAAAACAGTGATTTCAAGTCTCCCTCTACAACTGTTGAAAACTGTTGTCTCAAAATGTGCATCTGTGCACCTGCAGCTCCCTGGTCCTGGGACAGAATGTGTTGTAGAGAGATACTCAAGGTATAAATATGAAATAAGACCAGTGTCAAGTCCAGTTTATGGACAAGGTTTTTAGCCTTGTGCTGCCTCCACCATTCCAGGGGGTTGGTCTCACCATTCACTTCAATTGCCTGTAAATAGCTGTTAAGTTCCATTTCAGTGGACTCCCTTTCTGATTGGGGGACAGCTTGCCGTTGGCGTGAAGCAATTTTGGAGAAGCTTCCCAAACTTTTCTTCTGTTTTTTAGCAGGACATTCTGAATTTTCTCCAGCATCTTCAGCTAGTGGCACTGAGACTCCCTCGACAGGCTTTTTAAGATCAGCTGCAAGACTCTCCATCTCTGCTGCAGCTCTGGTCTTCATGTAGTCCACTCGTTCTGCATTTATGTATGTGGTTTTGAAGCGAGGGTCGAGAAGGGAAGCCATGTCTAGCAGCTCCTGGGTGGATTC
Organism: Neodontobutis hainanensis; assembly: GCA_024349245.1. Taxonomy (NCBI): domain Eukaryota; kingdom Metazoa; phylum Chordata; class Actinopteri; order Gobiiformes; family Odontobutidae; genus Neodontobutis; species Neodontobutis hainanensis. The sequence goes on along the minus strand of JALDNG010000094.1, from coordinate 464,860 downwards.
ATCTGCATATTTTTCATTTAAATAGTCAAGAATGTTCACCTTAATGTCCCTGGTGAGCTGCGTGTCATCATCCTGTGGCTTAAGAACCTGTTCATTAAAAAGATAAAACACGGGTAAAACAAGTATGAAACGCTTACATAATGTTCCCCAGACAGGGCAGGGTTGCCTGGATCCCCATCTTGTTGGACTCTCAGTGATAAGCTTGTGAGCAGGCAAGCCTAGCTGCAACTTGGGGCACTTTTACACCTCTCTCTGTATAAATAGATTAAAAGGGTAGTGGGCAATGTGTAAACATAATGTAGCAATAGCTCATAAATTACACAAGACAAGTAGCATCCATTTAAAAATGTTTAAAACGTTTATCTCTATAATTAAGATTTATTAATAATATTAATAACATAGGTACTTCCTAATAACAGGATGTATAAATAATAAAATAAAAGTCAAAGAATTATCCCTAGTGAATGTGAGAGTGAATGGTTGTCTGTTAATATGTTTGTCTCTATATGTCAGCCCTGCTACTAACTGGCCACTGTCCAGGATGTACCCCGCCTCAGGCCCAAAGCTGCTGGGATAGGCTCCAGTCACCCATGACACCTAACGGGACAAAGCGGTAGAAAATGAATGAAAAATAATTATAAAACTATTATTGTTATTAATTTCTGTTAGACACTTACCAATGGCTAAATGAAGACAATGAGCAAAACACTGTAACCGCGTCCAGTTACAGCGCTTTGCTGTTGTTCGTTGCATTATCAGTTGTGACACAGACTTCATGATCCTCTCGCAATTCCCTTGACTGAAGCGCTTCCTTTAAGCTTTGAGCTATCATCTCTCCCGTGTGATCCTCGGGAAAATAGGAAGTCTGCAGACATCTACTGCGCAATGTCCAGTCTTTGATGAAGTGGATTGTTAAGCTCATATATGGCTGTGTAGTTCGGCTTGTCCACAAATCAGTTGTTGTTGAGAAGTATAAAGCATTGCGAAGCTCCGCTTCCATTTTTTTTGTTGGCATTCTCCATACAATCGCAGCAACTCTACTTCACTAAAGTGCTTGTGGCTCGGCATTACATATCTCGGATCAAGCGTTTTGATCAGATCATCATCAAATCCCTTCTTTTCCACTGTTTAAACTGGTGACATGTCTTTACAGATATGCATTGTAATGGCTTGCGTTATTTCTTTCCATCTGTGTGAGGTTTTGTCATATAGAGTGCCTCTGGTAAATGATTCGGCCAAACTAGTTTGAGATTGTTTTTTGCTTTTAGCACCAGAGGTTGACTGGAGCGCATCTTTTGACTTTCGTTGTATTCTATGACATGCTTCATCTTTAGATGATAAAACAAGTTACTCGTGCTACCGTGGCTAACGGTTACATTCGCGTGACACAGTTTCCAAATCACATTTTTCTGCTCTTTGTCAGCCTTTGTAAACCCGAACCACGTCCATACCACTGATGTTGCGCCTCGTTTCACAACATGTTCCTCCTCCTGCTGATCGGAATTGTTTTTTGGGATTTCTTTATCAGCGTGCTTATCTTTCTCCATGTTTTTCTTCTTATACACTTATGTGCAGCTTCTCAATCGTTCTCACGTCCCTGTGCGCTACACGTGAGGTTAACCACGCCCACTAATTTAAACTTCACGATATACACGAAATAGAAAAATCTGTAATGATAGACATTTTCACGGAATATACCGTCATTCCGCCCAGCCCTACTTAAAACGAGTCCTGATTAATGTTTGCTTCTTTTCTGTTTTAAGTATTAATACTGTTAAATACAAAGACACCTGAACGCACCATAACAAGCAGACACACAACTTTCTCATGGCATTCCTGTGAATAAACAAATATGTAATCATTGTGATTGTGAAATATTAGGTTTAGAACTATGAGTTACCAACCCTACCAAATTAATAAAAATTTTAGGAAACAGTGTTTGAAACACGCAGATGACACTCAAAACATGAAGATCAACACAATCTACAACAGCTAGAGTTAGATAACAAACCTAATGTGAGCTTAAAGGCATCTAACTTAAATGTATATTTAATTACCATTCTAGACAACCAAAAACCCATTTTTATGAAACCAAAACTAATGGACTTGGTTAAGTGCAAGTGATTTACATGTTAAGTCAATGCAAAGACACGATTTGACACGCATAAAAATCCTGCGGCGAATGACGTGGCGCGAATTGAGCATTTGACGCACGATACGCATCCAACGCTTCATTCGCCCTAGTTGAAAAATCTGAATTTTGACGAAAATTCGCGCTGCGTTAACCAATCAGGAGCTTGCTCTAGTAGTGACGTGCAACAACGGAGGCGGACCATAGAGGCAGAAATCCAAAACAACAATGGAGGACAAAGTTATCGGTGCAGCCTGTGGGATACGAAACATTTTTGTAATTTTACAGAGCCAGGAATCTTAAAGGTTCTTGCTCAAAGGAAAGTGTGTGGGGGGTCAAAAAACTCTGGTAAGTTGCAAAAAACGACTTTTAATTTATTAGAGTTGTATATATTGAGCCAACTAGCTAGCTAAAGCCGGAGCTAATTTGCCGTACTTTACAACTAGTTTTCCACTGACGAGTTTGTGTTTATCCAGAGAAAGTGTGCAGAAAGAGCCTGAGGAACATGTATTTAAAGGAGATGGAGAAGAGAAGTGGGTTAGGGAAAGTACTCTGCCATTCTGTCTTTCCTCGACCCCTAGTCTTCTCACGAGAGACCAGCGGGACTGTGGAGAGGGGGTCCGAGGATTATGACCACCCCGAGGACCAGGGCGAGACAAAAGCAGCAGGGCATTCAGAGACAGGAGTGTGGACAAGCCACACAGGGATATGTGTTGTTTGTGACTGGTGTAATGTTCAAATGTTAACTTGTATAAATATTTAATAATATAATTTATATATATATTGTCATGACAGAGCTGACTTTTGATTCCAGTGAGCCCTGGTCCCCCACTGCTGCTTCTGCTTCCTCTGCCCCATCCACATCTGCAGCTGTCTCCATAGGTGTGTACAGGTAATATATACATATCATACAATCATTTACAGTAAGCCCTCATAGCCTCTTACATTCACATACAAACACAGCCCTGGTGCTTTGTTAATGAGTTGATAATGTTTTTCTGCTTTTTTTTATGTGTCATTTCATACAGTGCAACTCCCAGAGAAGACCCCAGGAGAAGACCCCAGGAGAAGACACCCGGAGAAGACCCCAGGAGAAGACCCCCAGAGAAGACCCCCAGAGAAGACCCCAGGAGAAGACCCCAGGAGAAGACCCCAGGAGAAGACACCCGGAGAAGACCCCAGGAGAAGACCCCCAGAGAAGACCCCCAGAGAAGACCCCAGGAGAAGACCCCAGGAGAAGACCCCCAGAGAAGACCCCAGGAGAAGACCCCAGAGAAGACCCCGGAGAAGACCCCGGAGAAGACCCCGGAGAAGACCCCGGAGAAGACCCCCAGGAGAAGACCCCCAGGAGAAGACCCAGTTCAGAAGATCCCCGAAACACATGCTGTAGCTCCAGCTCCATGTTCAGAGGATGAGCTCTTGTCTTGAGTCTGGTCCCTTCTCTGCAGAGGTTACTGTCTTTGATGAAAGAATTTTTCACATATCAAATACATAAATTAATTTATGAAAGCAGCACAGTTCTGCTTCATTTGTAACCCACCGTATAGTTTTTAAAATGATGCAGCTGTGACTGCAGAAAATAAACCTGACTCTCTTTGTTCTCTCCTTTACTTTAGGATTATTTTATTCCTGCTCGGAATTAGTGCAATATGTTTTGTGTATAGTTTTACATATACATTTACATATATATATTTTTTAAAATAAATGTTTATATAATGACCAAAGGTTTTGATGTGTTTGTGCACATAGTCATCATGATTTGTATGTCACAAAAACATTTCAATATTTCAGAGTGATTTATTTATAATGAAATAGAAGAAAGTTTATAATAATAATAATAATTCAGTATTTAAGACTAGAATACCTATAGTTAACATTGGTTAATTTTTATTATATCCTATTGCAAACACATCTACAATACTACAGTAAGAAATCAGTTATGACTGGACCAGTGTGGTGGTATTAATGAGAAACAATGAGTCAGATTCCTTTTGGAGGCTGGCTCCATTTATTAAAGAATTAAACACAAATAACAGATGCAACACAATGTTATAAATACAATTGTGAATACAATTTACAGTTTTATAGACATAATACTATATTGACTACTGATAACTGTTCAGAAGACTAGTTAACCACTGATTAATTACTCATAATCACACAAAATATTGACTGGACACAGATGGACAGACTTGAACACAGCTGCTCTCGTGCGGGAAAGCCTCGCACCGACACGGGACAACAGGTCATCGAACAGGGCCTGGCTCAGTGGGAAATACCCCTTAAACCGGCCGTCATCCAGGCGCAGCTCCTGGAGAAGTTTGTGAAACTCATGGAGCTGGGTCCACCTCTGAAGCATCCGATAGACCCAGCGCCCAACGGGTTCACGCCGTTTTTCAGTCATCCAAAGATAATAGAGCACCGCTAATCTCGACAAAATCCAACGAGACCGGAAAACAACCCGCCTGGCAGAAGCCCCTCCCATGACGCAAATTCGTGTCTGTTGTTAAGTGAATTTCACGCGCGAATTAAGCGAGTAAACTCAAAATGTGCAAGCGTCCAACTACGCGCGATTTATTCGCGCAATTTGCGTTTGGTGTGAACGCAGCATTAGGCAAAACAAAAGATTTGTGTTATTGTTTACAATTACAGTATTATATTAATTCATTTGAGATTTTTTAAATTGTTTATAAATTATATTAATAAACACAAATATTCTCACAAAGCAAAGAATCTAAAGAAGACATCTAAACACAAACACTCACTGTTGCCACAGCCTACATGTTAGTGTCCTACTGGAGTCTGAGTCACTTTTCTGTGGATCACCTTTTATTTTAATTTGACTCTAAACAAATATTACTGTACTGCATATCCACCCTGAAAGCGCTAGTCTTTTAATCCGTGTGTACTGTCTCTGGGTCGGTCTGGTTAGCTGCAGCCTGTGGTACACTGTCTTCTCTGCAGCGCCAGCTCTGCTCGGTTTCCCCGCAGTGGGGGACGTACACCGATGGTGCGCGCTTTCACGTTCAATCCAATTAGCAAAGTTGACACAAAACGCACAAGTCCAAGACAGTTTTTTAGTCTGTGTTGAGTCAAAACTCACGGTGTTACACGAGTCATGATGATCATATTTCATAGTCCAGAGTCACGAGCCAGTGACAGGTGTTTAGTGCTAAGTGCTGCACCTCTGCTACAGGTCCAGCAGAGTGCTGTCCATGTACGAGAAATAACAAAAGAAATATTGAGTAATAGAGTAAATCTAAATGTCTGTGTGTACTGGGCCACACGTATCAACACTGCAGCAGCCCTCATTAGCGTTAGCCCAGTATCAGTAGTAGCTAACGCTAATGTTTAAAATTCTTTACCTAACTAGCAACATGACAACATTGATAAGTTAACTTTAGCTTTACTGGGAAGAAACATAAATTGTGTTTAAAAATATATGTTAACTCACCTCAAGACGCTGCTGCGGTGGTGGAAGTGCATGCAGGAGCAGCGTTTGGCGCTGTGTTACTTTTCAGCGAGAGCTGTTTGGAGAAGCCCATTTCCACCTCTATTGTGTTGGAAAAGCAATCCCGCTTAAAATGCCCGCTGCAAACTCCAGCTCTCAGCGGGAACTCACGGTGGTCCAGGCCAAGTGCATGCAATCACTGGCGCCTAATTTCCAAGTCTGCTGGAAAGCAATGCAGTCCAGCAGCGCTATTGCAAGCAGCAACACAATGAGGTCATGCTATTATAGCTAGCCTGATGCTTTCAACACCTGCTGCTTGGGTGGTGGGTGGGCTCGTGCCAGGGGGCGTGGGTAGTGAGCCGTTAGTAGAGCCAATATACGTCACACATGTAAACAACTGCAATAACCACCGTTCAACCTGAAGAGGGCAGCCCTTAGACAGTTTTACACCATATTTTGTAAAATTTTATACTTTATACTCAAATGTCAAAACTTTTAGTCAGATTAATGGGCAGCACTAATAAGGCCCCATTCATACAGACCATTAACTAAAAAAAGTTGTTTTAGGGTTTAGTTACTCTGCAGAGATATAACCTGACTTTCATTTTTGTGGGCATTAAGTCGATTTCATTTGAGTGTTATTCGAAAACAGTTTGACTAATCCTCTTGATTCTAATATTGTTTTGTCAGCATAGTCTGAAGATGATCTGATTCAATTTCCATGAATATTGGGGCTATGGCCTAGGAGGAGTTTGCTGATATCAAGTAATTTATGTCATTAGCAAATGCATGTTTGATCTTATTTACATGGACTTCTCTGGTGTAGAAACAGGGGCCTCCCTAACTGCTTAGGGATAAGTATAGCAGTTAGGTAACTGTAGGTTTCTTATGATTATCTGTCTTAGTTCAGACTTCCTGGCAAATGAGCCCCCTCTCTGTCATCAAGATAAGGACAACAATGATACCACATGGTATTTGTTAGAAAGTATAAAAGGACTTGTCTCCTAATGCTCGGGGTCAGTCATTCAGTCTTGCAGTCTCTGCGGAGGAGTGGCTGAACTCAGATATCTGAATAAAACCTGATATGAACCAGATCGAACAGCCTGGCTAAACTTTCTGTGTGACTACAAATGGCGTCACGAACAGGATCAGCATGAGATTGCACTGGTAGGACGGTGATTTCCATTATATTAGTGCATGTAGCTGATCTTAAAGTACCTGTAAGCAGAGAGGTCTTAGATGTAATTGTTTCTATTATGATTAATTGTTTCTCAATTGTAGATTTATAGATAATTGATAAGGGAAAGGAGAGCTTGTAAGCCAGCTATTGATGTCTGATATTTTGTTCTGTATGTAACAGTTTATTGAGGCACTCGCTTGTGTTTCTAAGGATTTTCAAGGCAGAATTTAGGAGTTTTGTTTTTTGTGAACCATAAATATGCAAAGACTAGGTCTGGTGCAAGATACTCCTCTCAGAGAAGTGGCTGGGAGTGGTCATATTTGTTTAACGTTCTTTCGAGGTATGGATTTGAATTTAACTTTCTCAAATGGGTTAAACTTTTGTATACAGATCCTAAAGCCAGTGTCTTGACAAACAACATAGTCTCTAAACCTTTCACATTGGAACGTTCCACTCGCCAGGGATGCCCGTTATCTCCAATATTATTATTTTTGGCTATGGAGCCCTTGGCAATGATGATAAGAAAACAAAATGATGTATTTGGTATCCAGTTAGGAGATCAGGAGCATAGATTGGCTCCATATGCTGATGATCTGATAGTTTTTTTGACAAGACTGCCCATCAGTGTCCCAAACTTAATGCAACAAATAGAGCTATTTGGTCGATTTTCTGGTTATGAAATAAATGATTCTAAATCCCCTATTCTATTTTTGAATAGGGACGAGAGGCTAAATCCAGTCATACAGACCCCGTTTATCAATGCAAAAAAGGGATTTGTGTATCTTGGTGTTAAAATTACCCCAGACATTAAAATCATTGTATCAATAAATTATGATCCTTTGATTAGTGAAGTTAAGGAGTCTCTAGATAAATGGGCAGCAATGATTGGCAGAATAAACATGATCAAAATGAGCATATTAGCAAAATTTGTCTGTTTCAGGCACTTCCTTTACCTCTCTCAAAACATTTTTTATGAACTAAACACTGTCCTTAATAGATTCATTTGGAATAATAAAAAATCTAGACTAAGGGGGGTTACAACTCCCTAATTTTAAATTGTATTACTGGTGTGCACAGCTGCGTTCAGCCATATTTTACTTGACGTGACGTCTTATGCTGGTTGCAGACAGACCCTTCTCCCACAAATTCCCTCACATCATCCTCCAATGTTGACCACCAGAACCTTTGAGGTAGGAAATCCACTGTCTTCTTTGCACCCGGATGGCAGGTGAGCCAAGATGAGTGGCCCCTCTGGAGCACTTCAGAGGGCCTCAAGAATAAAGAGACGACCCTCAAGAACTGGGTCCTGTCTCGTTGGCCTGGGCAGCCTTCACCTTCTTCTCCACACTCCAGGAGGCGAATGCCACGAGGTAACAGGATGGTATAATGGGTTCTGGTTCCATTGCTACTTCTTACTCCAACTGGAACTGCCTGGATTGAGTGTCTGCCTTCTGGTTCTTGGATCTGGGGCAGTAAGACAAGGTGAAGCAGAAACGGTTGAAGAACAGGGCCCATCACGCTTGCCGAGGAGTTCAGCCTCTGACCGGATGTATTCGAGGTTCTTGTGGTCAGTCCAGACGATGAACGGCCGATGAAGTGCCGCCATTCTTCTAGAGCCAATTTTACAGCGAGTTCCCGGTTACCGATGTTGTAATTCTGCTCTGCCGGTCCACTTCTACCACAAACTGCCGGCTGGGATCATGGAGGATCTGGACAGGAGAAGACCTTAAACCAGCTCTTCAATCCAAAAAACGCCTTCTTGGCTGCATGTGACCACAGGTATGGAACCTTGGAGAAGGGAGGGCTGTCAGCAAGGGTGTTCTGTACTATACCCCCTGATGAACTGCCGATAGAAGTTGGAAAAAACAGAGGAACCTTTGCAGTTGGCGCCATTCTGCTACCGCTGACACTTTAGAGGGGTCCATCCCTATGCTCCCCTCTGAGACCTCAAAACCTAGGAAAGCCACTGAAGACACATTACATTCACACTTCTCCACCTTCACATAGAGGGAGTTCTCCAAGAGCCTCTGCAGAACCGCCTGGACGCGAAGGACGTGTTCCTCAGGGGAATGGAGAAAAATCAGTAAATTGTCCAGGCACACAAAAACTGACTTATTGAGCAGTTCCTGGAGCACGTCATTTACCAGGGCTAATACCCTAATGATACCCTAATAATGGCGATACCATTTTGTTCCAAACCGATATGAGTACGATTATTTACATTTGTGTACTTGCTGATACCGAGTACAGATACAATTTTTTCTACCGCAAAAGTAATTACAGGTTACCGGAAAGGAAGAAAGAAGACTATTTTAGAACACAGGTTAGAAGACGATGAAGAAGACTGTTTTTATTTTTTCTGCTTGTTTTAACAAGTCTAACAAGTCTAAAATAAATTGAGTAAAATAATAAATGTAGGCAATTTCAAATAAAAATAAAATTATATATATTTCTGTGTAAACAAAAAGCCTCAATACTGGCACTGTCTTCACAACTGACAAAATATAAATAAAACGTATTGTACAGTCAACACCGTCAACTCAACAATATATCAATGAAATGTTTGACAATGTCTCCAGCTTTCAATTTAACTCAATTTCAATGTAACTGTTGTGTAGTCTCAATGAAACACTTACATATTTCAATTAAACAACAATTAAACTATGTGGCACAGTGACAGCTTCCTTGTTTCAATTAAACAAACATTTCAGTCAGTAATGTGATCTGAACTAGCTTAGGTACTTTTTGGGAGAATGAGAGGCAGTTTTTTTTTTTTTTGATGAACAAAATCATCTCTGCATGAGCTGTGATTCTGTTTCTGTTGTCATTCACAATATGTGACACTGAGCTGAACAGCCTTTTACTGTCAACACTACTGCATGATGCTGAGAGGTATCTGGATGCCATTTTGGCCAGAGTAGGGAACCGCGCTTTGTTAACTGCCCAGTATTGTAGTGGTTTGTCTTCTCGAGAAATTGTGGTCTCCGCTTGGTATGTCTCTAATTGTGCAGTAGAACCTACTTGAGCTCTGTTTAGAGAGACTGGTGCTTGCTCATCTGCTATTTCATCAAATATACTGTCCGGGCTGCTGCTTGCCTGGTCCCTGCGTGGTTTTCTGGCAGGAGGTTTGCGCAGGTCATGATTCTCCTCTTCTCTAGACGACCTCAACAGCTCACGCATCAGCATCTCCTTGGCATTTGCAGCAGTGTTGGTGTTAGAGAAAAAAAAGATTTTTATAACAGAGGGAGAAAAAAATGACACATCTGACAATAGGTATTTATTAAAATAACATAGCCTAATCAAATAATTTATTAATGAAAATGAAATACTAAAATGTACTTTTCAGCAAGACATTGGCAACTTTTAACTCGCTATCTTGCACACACATGCACACAGAAACACACGGACACACACACAGAAACAAACACGCACACACACACACACACACACACACCTACTTGGGGTCGAGTAGAGTAGCGATGCTGTAGAGGAGTTGTTCTTCCACATCAGAAAATCGCCTCCTGACAGTTGCAGCTAAAGTTCCTTTCATAGTTTGGATGCCATGGTCATCGTCGGTCTCTAGACAGAAATCGCTACAATACAGTGACAGCAGGAATCACATCTGCTGCCATAGTTTCAAACTGAACCAGAACAGTTACAACCTTCTCCAGCAGTGCCCACTGGTGAGCTGTGAGAATATCAGGGAGTTCATGTTCAGACACAAAAACTCCTAGGGCCCGTTTCTGCTCAATCAGGGGCTGTATCATGTAAAATGTACTGTTCCAGCAGGTCTGTACGTCCTGCTGTAGTTGTTATGCAGGCTGACCAATCTCTAACTGAATGTCTTCGAGGCAGGAGTAGGCTAGAGGAGAATGTTTAAAATGGCCAACTATTTTGCGTCCGATAGTCAATGCATCAGCAACACTTCTCTGTGACAAAAGTCCTTCGTGGACCACCAGCTGAAGAGTGTGAGCGGCACAAGGTAGGCTGGGGAGTCCAGCATCATTCATGCCCTTAATCATATTTTTAGCGTTGTCTCGTAGGACAACGTGGACAAAGGTTTTCGGAATGCACCAGGTATGAAGCATCACATTGTCTGCTATGGCTTTGCTGGTGTGCGAACCCCAAGAGTAAAGTTGTCATCAATCCACTGTACAGTTAAACTGAGCAGAAACATTGGGCAGACACTGCTTGACCAAATATCTGTTGTAAAACTGACGGTCGAAACGTCACGCAACAGGCCACTGACGTGCTTTTTCACATCATGAAACACTTTTGGTAGCACAGCGGTTGTAATGTGATGGCGACACGGAATTTCATATTGCGGCTCCAGTATGCCAAGAATATGTCAAAATCCTATATTTTCAAAAGCCGACAATGGCTGGTCATCAAGTGCAATAAAGTATGCCATTCCCTCTGTTATTTTTTGTGGATTATCTCTGGACATCTTCTTGCGCTTCTGTAAAACCTGTGTTGATGTTGGCTGCTGAGTTGCTTGTTTAGCTTGACTAAACTGTGTGTATTCAGCACTATGATGCGTCTTCAGATGTTTAATTAGATTGCTGGTGTTAAACGATGTACTTTTTTTCCTCCTTTCGATACCTTAACTGAACATAACTTACAGTCTGCCTTGCTGTGGTCATTATTTTAAACCGTTGTCAAATGCTTTTTATTTTTTATCAACAAAAACTCCTAGCACATGCCTACTTTCATTAATACAACTGGATGTTTCCTTTTTAAATCCATTAGAACTAGCTGTGTTATTCGAGTTTCTCTAAAGTCTTACTGACTATCTGACAATAGGTTAAGCCAGTGGTCCCCAAACGTTTATGCGCCACGGACCAGTTCAATGTCAGACAATATTTTCACGGACCAGGCCTTTATGGTGGGGTGGATAAATACAGCAAAAAAAAAAAAAAAATACAAGCAGCATAAAAAATAAAATATTTTCTAAATATATTAATAAACGTGCCTTTTAATGCAGGGTGCTTGGTCTCCAAGTGGCGAAGCAGTTTTGAAGGCATCATTGCCTCATTAGAGAGCCAGCCGCCGCATATTATGCAGAGCGGGCTTGGTGCGCAGGAATCACCTGTCGCTATAAATCCATATTTTAAATAGAACTCTTGGTACTGTCTGTTACATGCAGCTTACTTTGTCTTGGACGTCGTATGCTCTTCTTCTGTTTCGTCACTGGGTCCTTTCCCCTTTGCAAAGAAACTTTCCAAAGACGTATGGTTTTTACCCATTTTGCTAGCTTGGGGGATTCATTTTAGCTCCAACGTATTACGTGACCGGGACAAGCGTCAAGAGTGAGTCATAGATGGATGTAAAAGAGGGAATCTGGTCATTTTTCAAAATAAAACATTGTTCAGACTCAGATAAAAAATAAAACAAAAAACAATATTATTATAATAATGTTATAAAGTTATTTATTCTTTCTCTGCTGCCTGGTACCAAATGTCCCCAACCCGGGGGTATTAATTTATCTAAGCTCATAAAAAACAGTTTCTCAATTAAATCAATAAAGTTTAAAGGGGAACTAAACTCTAAAGCCGATCTGTATAAATGTTGCTTTGGTAATACAGTTCATTGTTTATAGTCCTACTCTTGACAAATTTAAAAAAATGTTTTTGTTTTTCCACAATACATGATTTAAAACCATCTCATGTCCTGCTCTGGGTAAACAGTGGCTAAACAGTTGGACTTTTCTGTTGGTTTTGTCTGACATCATCATGAACGATATCCCACCTTTGGAGCAGGTCACCTCACCTTTGTACAGCCTTTAGTCAGTGGTGGGAAGAGTACTGAAAAATCATACTCAAGTAAAAGTACTATTACTTACCAAAAAATGTAATGTGAGTGGAGTAAAAGTAGCTGTCCTAAATACCACTCAAAGTACGAGTAAAAAGTAGCCCCTTCAAAAGTACTCAAGAGTAGGGAGTAGTGAGTATTATGCTGTGACTTATTCCACTGTATACCCTGTGAAATAAATATGTAGCTTTATAACAGTGCCATTCTTATTTTATGGACGTTTCTCTGTAAAAAAAAATAAAAACATATTACTCAGTTTTATTTTTGACTGCTAGGACTGAAAAATCCAGGCATGTAATATTTGAAAAAGCAGCCAATAATCAGGTAACGTTTATTATTCTTTCATCTTAACAAAAAAATAATAATAATGCAAAGCATTGTACATTAACAATTTAACTTAAAAAAGGTTACGTTAACATGCATTAACCAACAAGTCTCTTAACATGAACGCAGACTTGCAGAGATTTTAATGTAGGGGCCGACAACAATCCTACATTTTGAATTTGTTCAGTTTTACAATGAGCTGATTCTCAAAATTTGTACTGTCCAGCCTTGCTCGTTTAGGTGTAAACAGCTGCTTAGCACAACTAAAAAGGCGCTCGCATGCTGCAGAGGCAGGCAAGGGTGTGTTCAGTTTGAAGCTTAGCTTTTTCACCAAAGGAAATGAGTGAAGCAGTCCCATCTCTTCTGAGGCACAAGCCAAGTACCCATCCAATTCAGATGCAGTTGGAGAATGAACAGTCTTAATGGAAGAAAAGAAGTCATCCTCGTCAGAGGCATCATGCTGCGAGTTATTTTGCTGGGTGTCCTTAATGGCGTCAAGATGATGCAGGATGTAATCCATCCCTACCATATACACAAAATAGAAACATTAATAATAATAATAATAATAGCAGATAATGCTGATAAACTACAGCATGTTTACTAGTGTGTTATGGACTTTGGGGTTGTCATGGTCATTTTAGAAATGAAATAAAGCTGTTTACTTGCTACATAAGCACTGTTGCTGATTGATTGAAGCCTCCTTCTTTTTGATCTTGGAATCAAGATGGTAGATGATGGGAAGCAGCCACCCCATCTGAGTGTTTGTTTCGGACTGAAGGATGTTCAAGGCCATGGAAATAGGCTTCATCACAATGCAGTATTCAGAGAGGTAAGAAATTTCAGCAGGATTTAGCCTATTTAAAAATGAAATGACAGCAACAACAAACAACGTCAAATCTAAAACAAACAACTTAAGTATTCCAATTAGCACACACGGAGATTGAGCAAACAGACTTACATTTTGATTTTGAATGCTGCACATACATTTCGAAGGGATGCTTCTCCCTGCTCCTTCAGGATCCGCATTACCCTCTCTGCAGCATTGTACATCGAGTTCCATCTTGTTTGGTTGGGCTGAATGAACTGCAGCTTACATTCTTCTTGGACGATCTCAGCATTGATGGCAGACCGGCTGGTTTTATTGTATAATGCCTGGCATTTCGCAAACGTTGAACGGGAAAGCTTCTTATATACCTCACGGCTGTCCTCTGCCTTGGAAGCATCCACAGTAGCCACCAAATTAAGAAGATGACATGCGCAACGCTGATGCTTAGGTAGATGATACTCCAATCCAACGTTAGCGTTTAAAATGGAACAGATGTCCTGAACCTCAACTCCTTCTTCATTTTCCTCACTCTCCAGTGTCACTGCCTCAGCAGAGTCAGCACCAATCAACTCTTGTGGATTCTGTTCACCATACACCTTAAATGCTTTGATAAAATTTGATCCACTATCAGTTGTTGTTCGGACTATTTTTTCTGAGATGCTATATTCCGAGTGGATGTCATCCAGGGTTCCTGCGAGCACATCAAATGTATGTGATCCTTTCAAATGTCTAAAGGAAATGGAAGCAGACCTTCTTTCCAGTGTACATTCATCAATCCAGTGTGCAGTTACACCGATGTAACTCCGTTGTCGTGCTGTCCAACAATCAGTTGTGGTACCTATATAGCTGACTTTTGCCATCTCAGCAATGATGTTCTCCTTAACCTTTATGGCCGCTTCCTCAATTCTCAGCTTCACAGTTGGTCTGGACATAACTGTACAGCCAGGTTGCATTGTATGGATTAGATTTTTAAATGTTGGAAGTTCAACTACGGTAAAGGGCTGAAGGCTTTCGCAGACAAATTCAACTACAAGCCTGTCAATTGTGGACTGAGCAACCTGCCTGCACGACATGGAATAGTCTTTAATCTTTATCTGTTTCACAGCTGAATCATTCTGTTCTTCTGAGTTCTTTCTTTTCAAGACGCATTCATTGTATTGCTTTATTTTTGATGGATGTTTTCTCTGTAAAAAGAATACACATCAAAATTAAGTAACATCTTACACCACTGATAAACTTTTGCTAGCATTTAAAAATAAATAAACATTTATATATAAAACTGATGTTTTATTAAAGTTATTTGCCAGTCATAAACTACAATTTTAAATCGCCATGCAAGAACACATTACATTAACATATACATCTATAATTAAGTCGACAAAAAGTAGGTTAATGCGTTTATATGTTAAGCGAAATATGTGTAACTTAAGGGGCATAAATCTAATGATAGGTTAATGCTTAATGCATAATGCACTTTGAACCCAGCTAACAAGCTAAGGGTGTCCAGCAGCTGGCGCCTCGAGTTCGTGCAGCACTGACAAAATACATTCAAATTGCGCATTGTATTCTGCAGTATATTTAGTAGCGGTTTAAAGCCATTTTGCGATTTAAGTCATTATACATAGGCCTACAGTATATAACCAGCAACAACCCCGCTCCCTGTTCTCATCAATGACGACGACTGACGAGATAGTCTTATTAAGCAGTCGTTGCTTGTGATGATTTTTGCGTCTTCTCGAACATGTCCATACTGTCCATACTGCTGCATTAATAAAATGACCGTGCCTTCACTCCAAGCTGGTTGCTAATCGCTAACGCAATTGTTTTTGGCCGAATAATTTCGGTTGCCTGAAACATTTGGTGCATCCCTAATTCACATTGGCTCATAAAACCTAACACAGTTTTATTTATGCCCCCCACACTATATTTGTGACGTTTATTATTATACCCTTTAACATAAATATTTAAGATATGATACTTAGCAAATATGAAATCTTACCTCGATGTGCTTTTTTAAATTAGAAGAAGAACTCTTGAATGCTGATATTTCAACCGGTCTGGGCAAGCAAAGTAGGCATGGCATAACAACACAATTGCCCTTCTTCGCCTTCAATGTAAAAAGCTCCTTCAGGTACGGCCAAGGATGCTGAAGTGCTGTATTTGAGCTACTGCATGTTAAAGCATCCACCACACTTCCTTCCTCCTCCTCCATGATTAAACTAAATTGGCGCCAGGTGTTTAGAAGTCTGTCTGATGCAAGTTTTCTATGCGCGATGTGATCACTGGACTGATTATTCTCCTGTCCTTAGCCAATAATCGACAGGAAAAAAAAATAAACAATGTAGCGACTGCAGGTTGAGGGAAAATAACGCAGTAAAAGTACCGATACAGCACTAAAAATGTACTCAAGTACAAGTAAAAGTACACTGTTTTTAAACTACTTAATAAAGTACAATTCCTGAGAAAAAATACTCAATTACAGTAACGAGAGTATTTGTAATTCGTTACTTTACACCACTGCCTTTAGTACAAGCTCACCCTCAACAAGGCTGTCAGAACAAGGTCACTGCAGTGGCAACCAGATGAGAAACCTTAAGAACAGTGTTCAGAGACTCACTCACTCACTTTTAGAGGAAAGACTATCCTAGGCTTATCTTTGTTAGTCTGCTCTGTCGAAAAAAGTTTAGAAGAACAGGCTCAATCTATCGGTGTTTATGAAATGTTAAAGTGAAAACAAAGATGCTGAGTTAGGAACACGTTCTTATGACAAAGGTCATGTCACTGGAGGTATATACATAGACTTTCGAAAAGCCTTCATTGCAGATGATCACAAAATTTTGTTGAATACACTGTATCCAATCCAATCAACTACAAGTACCTGGGAGTCCCTTTTGATTCACATATTACTTATCTTCATGCAATAATTTTATCTTGTATATCAATGTATTTCTGTAGTATTTTAATATCTTATATACACGCATCTCCACACCACTCTCTGCTTTGGTACCAAAACTCAGCTCAAGGTTCGAGCACTCTGTTATAAAGTGACATTTGACTTTACCAGCGTATTGAAACCTGCTGAAAAACTCTTTTATAGTTTATGAGCCATGCTCAATTGTTTTTAGTATTTTCCTGCCTAAAAAATCTTAATGCAAGAGTTAGATTATTTTCCACATTTTTGCAGGACTTAGTCTTAAATATTAGGAATTAGGATGATCTAAAAAATGAGACAAACTAGAGAAAAGTAAAAAAGGAGGGAACAAAGCCAGCTGTGTAAAATGTGGAACAAACTCATCCATCATGTGTGCTGTAAGCACATTAGCTGGGATTACAGTGGGAGGTGCTTACAGTCTGTTGAATTAGACACGGATATTTGGCCTCATGCAGAAAATGTGCTGCCATTCTCTAATAGCACTACAGTCCATATGGTCTAATTGAGGAAATATTATGTGGCATTACAATGACTAAGCTGCCAGACAACAGACTGGGCATTGTGAAAACAGTAAAGCAGTACAGTACAACACAGCTGGACAGGTGACAGTACAGGTTAGGCTCTGTAATGTTGGTCATTTTCACACCAATGTCAAGACTGAACTATACAGTGGTCGGCTGGTGACAAAAAAAATGAAGAGGGTGTATTATTATTAGGATGTAAGATTACTATAATCTTTTTGTTAAATGCAGACTATATAACAAAAGCATATAGTCTGCAACGGCTGTAGATTTCACTGAGCGTTAGGTATGCCTTTAACATGCTACTTTAACATACACTCTTTAAACCTCTTCAAACAGAACTGTGACAAAAAATCCCTCACAATTATTTTGAAATTTGGTCGGGGATGAAGCTGCATTTTTAATGCAGCAAACACAGTAGATGTTATGGATGTCTGTTGGTGGATGTTTGGATGTAGGCAGGTTGACTTTAATTTTAAGCTGTGGGCCTGAGGCAGAGTACACCCTGGACAATGGACAGTTTTTTGCAGGGTTAACACATAGATACAAACAATGACAACCAATCACTCTCACGTTCAATCACTTAAGGCAGTTTAGAGTGTGGTTAGCACTCAGGTTGTGGATACTCCCGTGTTACCTTTTGGCTCTTTTTTTGTTTCTATTCATTCTATATTAATAATAAGATGACTGTATAGGCCCTACTTCAGTCTGATTATTGTATTTCTCTAGTTCAACTTCGAAGAGGCAATACATTCACTACAGTAAAAACAGGAGAAATGCTAGAATATTTCCTAGAACTTAAGAAAATAAACATTAAAAATAGCGTACATTCATAAGAAGCAAGAAAATTCAATGTATTAACATTTTTCTTCTCAGTTGCACTAACTGCAAAGTCTGTAAGTACAATTATTAGCTGATGCCCCTGATTGCACTGCATTTTGTTAGCACCATGATGACTGGTCCCATGGCCTACTCCTCATCAGGAGTGGGCCATTGGACCAGTTGAAGTGCAATAGAGGGTTATTTATTGAAAGCCCAACCCTGTTACCAATTTCCATCTTGGGTAACCTGCCAGTAGTTCAGTGATAATATTCTGAGTGTGTTTTTTAGTGACCTGTGTGGGTTTGGGGTACACTTGGTGTAAATGATGTGTGAGTTGACAACACTGATGCTTAGAATAGCATTAAAAATGCAATTGTACCATTTTCTCGACCGATGTGGAAATAGGTACATTTTCATTCTTTGATCAGATTTGTCTAGCCCTATATCTTCTACTCTGTTTCGTTTTGTCCTGATTCTCTTTCAAACAAAGTCATTCTCATGAAGGTTGGATAACATTGTAATAAGCTCATGTCATGCACAAGCCAACAGTTTGCCCTTACTTACTAACACTGGCCCATCAATTTGTTTCAACCGTAAAGCATTTTTCCTCAGGCTGTTTGGTATTCCTTTTCTTGTGCTTTTTATTGTCCCACATAAACCAGTGTCCCTTTCTGCTAATTTACTGGGATTGGCTGGTGACATATAGTGGCTCTCCATGTATAAATGCTGCCCTTTATTGTTGTGTTCAGACAATAGATTACGGGCTACTGAGACATGGCACTTATGTCACTGTCGTCACTGATCTTTTTTGACATATTCGTCATTACTGGTAGAATGCAGAGAAAGACAGGATGTTTTCGAATCTGTTCCTAGCCAGTACCAGAAGCCAAAACCAGGAGGGCGCAGTGGCTCAGTGGTAGAGCGGTCGTCGGAACCGTTCTGGGGAGAGCAATTCCCGCCCCACAGTTCATACTGTTGTCTCCTTTGGTAAGACACTTAACCCTCCTTGCTCCCTGTGGTGTTCCATTTGTGACACTGGTGAATGAATGTGTGAGAATGTTTGCCCCAGGGCAGCTGTAGTTACAGATGTAGTGTTAAACTACATGTGTGTAGTGTTAAAAGTGTTAAAAAAGTATTAAAAAATCATTGTCTGGGTGCAAATATTTATGTAGTGAATATTTATTAATTTAATAATTAATATGAGTATTAATTATGGAAATAAATAATTAATATTTTATATCAAACATATTAATTTCTTTCAGGGCACTACCCTAGTTTTAACAGTTCTAAGGAAACTGGTCAGTATGGTCTCATTAATCTTAAATTCTTCTCGTTTTCGAAAATTCTCAATTAAACAAAAAACATTAATTGTCTTTATAGGGTTTTATTAACGATTATACAAGGTTAAACAGTGAATAATAACAAGGAAATGATACAAAGGAATAATTATTGACACCTGAATGGGTAAACCAAAGAACGATAAAACTTGCTTTCAGAGGATTTTGTGAAACAAAAGGAAGTATGGATTATTGACTCTATTATTAAATGAGGGCTTTTACGGAGCGGTTAGAGGGGTTCGATGATGGTTTCTGAGGCCAAGGCTGTTATGTTTAGACAGTTAGACGCCAAACTTGTGTAACGTTTAGACTCACCCTGGGGTCGTGATTGGTATCAGATCTTAGCGACTAGAGGTCCAGAGGTTCTCCAGAACCCTGCCGCAGCCGATGACTTTTGTCGCCTCCAGGATGGCCTGCTGTTTCCACTCTCCAGAGGGGCCGCCGTGGGCCCAGGATATGTCCGAAAAGCGTCTCGTTACTGTCCCAACTAGCCAAGCCTTTGAGCATCAGCATCGTACACCGAGTAAAATTGAGTCTTTCAAAGTTATTGAGAAGTCCACTGGAGAAGGTTTAGCGGCTGTGATGCTGGCTTAAAACTTGCTTGAGAAAGCTCGATTTAGTCAAGCTAACTCTTAGCAGGTGAGAAATCCTTTTAAAATAAAAGCGAGGTAACTTCCTTTTGTTAGCAGGCTGGCAGGAAGTAGGCTACTTTGAGCAGCTGTGTGAAGAAGGAAAAACTTTAGCGCGGCAAGCTAAACTTGCAGGCTTTAAAGTACAAAGAAAATTTACTCATTACACGAGGTCCGAAGCTTGTAAGGGTTGCCCAGGGCAAGGGCCATACGGCCCTGTACGGCCCTTGAGCGGTTGCGGAGACAGGAAGCGAAGTAAGGACAAGAGCGAAGAGCGTGTTCTTGGCTGTGCGCCAGTTTTAACACCTCCGGACGGGGTGTGTCTTACGGAGAAGGGCATTGCTTTGGGGGGTAATTTAACTAAAGTTTAAACTAAGTCTTAAAACATTCCTTTTGTTTCACCCTATTTTCCTTGGTTTTCGTAAAACACACAAAAACATTTGTACTTGCAGGATTATGCAAAGGCTCAGAGTTATGTCAGACTTATTATAAAAACATATATTCATTACATTTTATTAACATAAAACGTAAACCTGTAGAAATGGAATAATGAATTAGTTGCCTTGTAAAACTCATCGTCCTGGAAACGAACAGTATAATTGTTAGTACAATAACAAAATAATTCTAAATAATAGAATAACGAAATATCCTTTAATGGAATAAGCACAAAAATATCCTTCTTGAGTGAGCAGGGTCATTTGTCCATTTGACCAACAGGGGGTAATGTGGGATCATACAAAACTCAGTTTTGGGTGGATCAAACGCATTCCTCCGTCTTTCAACATGGCCAAAGAAGTTCTGGGTAAAGCTGAACAAACAATCTTATCTTCAAGATTTACAGTCATTTGGACAGCGGTGCCTATAGCGTCTGGATCTCTCCATGAGTCCTTTTTGACCTGGTTGGTCTTTGGTGCTGGTTGGTCCAGGCTTTTTATGAAAACAAACAAAATCGTTAATTATAAGTCCTGAAGACTGGTTCAGTCTTATCCAAGCAAGAAACATCTGTGAGTATTTAAAAAGACACGTTTAATCTCCTGTTGGTAAGATTTAGGTGTTAGTCCAAACCCCTGCTTGCTGGTGGCATCTGGAAATGATAAGTGTGGGGGTTGAGAACTGTTCTGCTACATTTAACACCTGAAAAATGTACATTATTCTCTGAAATTGTGTTGTATTATCACAATTTTTGTGTTATTTATTTAACACCTAAAGTGTATAAATTTGCACTTTTGAGGAAAATAATTTAAGTGTTAATTTATAACCCATTTTTCTATACAACTAAAACCAGAAATATAGCGGCCCCACAACACTATGAGATGGTTGTCGGTCAAATGTGATTGGTTTGTAAGGAACATATTTGAGGAACTGAAAGCTTACGGAGCTTTGCCAGAGTGAGATCTTGTTTATTGAATATAAAGAGCTTTTTTCAGGCTATCCCAAGATAATGAAGTAATGCTTTGGAATGAGATTTTGACTGGATAATACTGTTTAAACAGTGTATGGTGTTTCATTATCAAATGTTTTAAATTTACATTAAATTTATTCTTCTGCAGACAAAGATGGGTTAAAGAAGTCAAAGCTCTACCATGTTTACAGTCTACAGCTACATCCCTCGGCTGCAGAGCACAATTTGGGAAATCTTCTAAAGTAACCAGGGATTCCCACATGACCCTTTGGCCCAACTTTGCAGGGGGCAGGTGTGTCAGCCATATATCCACAGTCCAATCTCTCACAGGAACCATAATGTTTAGGGAAGATGCAGCAGTGGAGAAGTCTAGCCTGTTTTGTTATGCATCAGCATCCTGGCAGCAGCTGAGTCCCCCTCAGTCTGTCCTCCTCACTGACAGCTCCAGCTCCTGCTCTCCTCCTTCTTCAGTCAGTGTCAGAGCTCTCCTCCACAGGAGCTTGAAACTCTCCTGAGCTGGAGTTCTGAGAAGAAAACATTTTAATAGATTACATATTTGTCATCATATTGTGCTAAACTTCATGTTGGAGGTATTCTGAATGGCAGTAACAGTGAAATAAACAATGATAAGCTAAAAATGACACAGCAAGATTACATATTTTGTCTCAACCTTATGCCAAACTAATTTAGTTCAGTTATGATTCATAGAAACAAGACAAACTCCTTCCACCGTCATATTCTTTTCTCCATAATACATAAGTTTTACTCAGAGTTTGACTGTGGAGCTTGTCACTGGTGTGTTACACAAGGTGGTTTAGGAACAGTGCAGCTGTTAACACCAGATGTGGCACACTAGTACATAAACTCCAAATCTTCCTTAATGTTCCTTTAAAAAGATCAGAAAATGATCTTAGTAAGTTTAGACTTTAATCTGATGAGGAAAAACAGAAAGCAGTCTTTAAAGGCATTTTAAAAACTCAGTGGTTGGGCTACTTTAAAAGGATTTTGTGAGAATCACCCGTGGGCTGTCTCCTGCTGTTCCCTCTCGGGTGTTTCTGAGCATGGTCATGTGCAGTGACAGGCCACTCTGGGCAGCTGTCACTAACTCCTACTGAGATGTGCCCATATCAGTGATCACCAACTGGTGGCCCGGGGGCAACATCCGACACCCCACAGATTTTCATCTGGCTCTCCAGCCATAACTCAAAACTAATGCCATCCTGGGGATGGTCAATGATGGTCCTCAAAAACGCTTTGGGGCTGTCACTGTCAGACTCGGTTCAGAAGGTGGATGTGCACAATATCAGCACAATTTTAAACTTTGCACAATGAAAATAGTGATTTAATGAAATCCACTTTAGCAAATGTGTTTACTGGCTCACTGTCTGTCTCTGCCGAGTCGGCTCTGCACAACCTTAACAAGAATTCAACAAAAACAAGTCTGTACGAGCTTTACTCGCTCCAAAACAGACAAAAAGTAGGCCTACCGTAAATTTGTAACATTTAGCTGACACTTTTATTCAAATTGACCGCTGGAAGCAAGGTGGGTTAAGTGTCTTGCCCAAGGACACAACGACAGAATGAACGCTCTACCACTGAGCCACTGTGCACCCATGTCCTGTTAAATGTAAATGTCCTGTTACCAGTGGAGAACAAAGAGATTGTGAGCAGTAATCTTGGGGTTCAATTTTACACAGAGGATGGAGTCATCCCGATACTGAAAATCAAAAGAATATATATTATTTGGCGGAGTATTGTGGAATATAAGACAATCAAGCAAGTGGCCATGTACATCAAAAAATTAAGCAAACGCTAATGTTAATGTTAGCAAAACGTGTTCACAACAATTTATGGTTCTGTTAGCTTTTTCCGGGATTTGGAGATTTTATCTAACAATCATACAAACATACATTTTTACAATTAAAACCTACATTATGTACAATCAAAAGAGTCAATGGGCTACTCACTAAGCAGTGTGTACATCCAAATATGTTTGGTTTCTATTTTTCTTTACTTAAATGCCACACAAATGTCATGTCCTTTACCTCTATTCTGAAGAATCAGCTAGCCACTGAGCCTCTCCAACACACAGCCACATCGCCCAACAGAGGCCTTGACTTTACTTTCCTAAAAACAGTCTCCAACCATCTGCCATTTGACATCTGTCCGACCCTGTTTGACTCTACCCCCATTGTATGCCACTGAAAATCTCATCACATGACCGTGTGTGCTGTTATCCTCATCCTATATGTTACGTATGTTGTAATGGCTACTGCTATTGCGAGTATGTGTGTAATGTGTAACTACAAATGTAGTTATGTTGATGTCTGCTATGTCTGTAAAATGCCTTTTGTAAAATGCCTCTTTTTATTGTCTGTCTAATATAGGTCTATATTAAACAACTAAATAAATGCTCACCTAATGCGATGGATGATGTTGCTTTGCAGACATCAGTTTCTGGATGTCAGGTTCAATTGATGACAGCCTCAATCTGAGATCTGATTCAATATTAAGTCTGTTCCGATATTTTGTCTTTAACATGACCAGGGATGAAAATCCTGATTCACAGAGGTAAGTTGTTGGAAAAGGCACAAGCCACTTCAGGGCTTTGTCGGACAGCTCGGGGTATTCTGTGGCAACTTTCAGCCAAAAAGCAGGCAGGCATTTCTCAGAAAAGCACATTTTTAAAGCACTGTCACAGGACAGGTCGGCCAGGCTGTCTTGCTCTCTGGAGGTGAGGTTTGTCAGGATGTAGTCACCCAGGGTGGCAAACGGATTTCTTATCCAATTCACTGTTGTGTCTTGGGTTGGGAAATAAATCCGTATCTGAGTTTTCAGCAGGTGCAGGTGCTGTCTGATATCATCTTGCACAGCACTTGAAAGGTGCGTGTATGAGTTGTCTAAAAAATCAGAAAGATTTGGAATTGCGGCTTCAACTTTGTCTTGCGTATGAAAAAGACCCTAAATAGACCCTGTAGGCTCCTATTTAGTCCATTCAAGTGCTCAAAAATGTCTGACAGATATGCCAACTTGCAAAGCCGGTCTGCATCATTGAATCGCCTAGAAAGGTCGAACTTTGTGTCAAGAAGAAACAGTCTTACCTCATCTTGCAACTCGTAAAGCCGTGCAAGCACCTTACCTCTTGACAGCCACCGGACTTCGGTATGGAGCAACAATTGTCGGTGATCACTGCCCATCTCATCACATAAAACTGAAAATAATCTAGAATTCAGTGGGCGGGCCTTTATAAAATTGACAGTTTTTACTGCTTCATCCAGAACAGTTTTGAGATCAGGTGGCATTCTTTTGACAGCAAGAGCCTCTCTGTGGATGCAGCAGTGGATAGATTTTGCTTGCGGAGCAACTGCTTGCACACGTTTAACAAGGCCACTGTGTTGGCCTACCATGGCTGCTGCCCCGTCTGTGCTTATTCCCACACATCTTGACCAATCAATCCCATGTTCTGTGATGAAACCGTTCAACATGTCAAAAAGTGCCTCTGCGGTTGTGCGTGTCTGCAAAGGTTTACAAAATAGAAATTCCTCCTCTATTTCTCCGTTGTATTCATATCTTACGTTGGCGAGCAGGTTGGCAAGGTTTGCTATGTCCGTGGATTCGTCCAGCTGAAGAGCAAGAAGAAGAAGAAGTTTTATTTATATAGCGCCTTTCCGTAGCTCAAGGTCGCTTTACATTTCGCATTTACATACAAACATTTACATATACATCTATATATACACACATCACATAATACATATAATTGGATTATCTGAAATGGTTGTTAAATAGATGCACCCACAGATGAGATGTTTTGCAGTGTAAGAGGCAGCGCATTCCATAATTGAGGAGCATTTATACTAAATGACCTTCCACCAACAGTAGACAGACGGAAACGAAGGATGGACAACAGACCAAGTTCGGCTGATCTAAGGGACCGGACAGGGCGGTAAGGGGAGAGTAGGTCAGACAGATATTTGGGAGCGAGACCATTTAATGCTTTGAACGTTAGAAGCAATACCTTAAAGTGTATACGTGATGTTACAGGGAGCCAGTGAAGGTCATGAAGCAGAGGAGTAATGTGAGCAGAGCGCCTAGTGGAGGTGAGAACTCTTGCTGCCGAGTTTTGAACATATTGTAATAGCAAAATATCGACTGGCTTTGATCCGCGATATTAGCTGGTCGTTCACATTGCTGGCCATCTCCTCGATTCTGCGCTGCACAGTGTTGTCTGATAATGGAATCAAGTCCATTTGCTTTCGTGCTTTTTCACCCAGCATGATATACACAGTCTCTTTAATATCTGGTAGCACCACATCCTCCATTGTATGTGGCATCCCTTTTTTCACTATGATTTGGGACACCCGGTATGAGACTTCTACTGCTTTAGCAGTAGCGCCCCCTGCAGATGTCAATTCTATTACTTTTTTGCTTGTGCGGAATTCATGGAGCTTGCTTTCGAAAAACTCGACAGGCTTGGACTTAAATTTTCCATGCCTGGTTTGCAAATGCCGGTGAAGATTTGCTGGTTTCATGCTCTCATTAGCCAGTGTCTCGTAGCAACAAACGCAAACGGGCAACGGCTCGTCTTCGGGGGCCGGTGTAGCTGAAACCTAATGCTAAATAACTTTCACAGTATTTTCTCTTCACCCTCTTTTTCTTTGTTGTTTTCTGATGAATCTGGCTCATAGATGCATCTGACTCACTGTGAATATCGTCATTTTCTGGAACTTCTGCCTCTTTTCTCTTCAGAGAACCTGTTGCTATCCACCGATCCACAACAACACTGAACTTGAACGTCACGGCCGAACACCACTGGCCTATTTTAGTAATCGCACAAGAACTTGACAATTTAATGCAAATGTTATATCAATATAGGCCTACAAATTCTTTAATTTTTTTTTGGGTGTGGGGGTGTGGGGTAAAATTAAGGTAAAATATTATTTTATTTTGCCTTTCCACGGACCACCTGCAGTACCCTTAGGGACCACTAGTGGTCCGCGGACCACAGTTTGGGAATGACTGCTCTATTTCATTTTCCTGAAAACCACAGCGCCTGAATAATGGCTGCATGTGAAGCACTTTGTGACTATGTCTGTGAAAGGTGCTATATAAATAAACTTTCTTCTTCTTCTTGTTCTTCTTCTAGCCTGTGGCCTCTTTCAAAAAATGGCCACAAACTGGACATGCAATTAACACAGCCTGAAGTGAGTGCAGAAACATCCTGGAGTCCTGGAGTTCTGTAAATCTCTCTGAATGTCAGTTTTGAATGTTATTTTTAGTAATGTAATAGAGATAAAAGTGTAATAACAGTTTATTGGTTATCTCATTAGTAATAATGACTATGTAATTTGTACAGTTTTGTATTTGATCATATTTCAGAGTATTGTAATTTTTAATGTAAAAATAATCCACTATACAATCAAATAAACTCCTTTGCATTTAAATAAATTGAACAATAGGGCAGAAGCTGCTGTGAACTACCATTGTGGCAGAAATGAATTATTTATTTATTAAGAACAATATCCAATCCATGTTTAATGACATCATTTTTGGTGTCATTAATTTACGCCAAAATACAATAAAATACACACAAAAGTTCATCTATATGTTACAAATCACATGTTACAATCAGTATTTTTCACAAAATATTACTATAAATAAAGCTAGGATAATTTAAAGGTGTATATATATCTGAACCCTTGAGAATGTCTCACATTTCTGCCTCAAATCACCATCAAATGTGATCTGATCTTTGTCAAAATGACAGAAATGAAAAAACAGTGTCTGCTTTAACTAAAACCACCCAAACACTTCTAGGTTTTTATATTTATAATGAGGATAACATGCAAACAATGACAGAAGGGGGAGGAATAAGTAACTGAACCAACACATTTCATATCTGGTTGCCCCCCCTTTGGCAGCAATAACAACCAGACGTTTCCTGTAGTTCAGATCAGCCTGGCACATCAATCAGGATCAATCTTCGACCATTCCTCTTTAAAAACTGCTGCAGTTCAGTCAGATTCCTGGGATGTCTGGCATGGATCTCTTTCTTGAGGTCATGCCACAGCATCTCAATGAGGTTCAAGTCAGGACTTTGACTTGGCCACTCCAGAACATGTATTCTGTTCTTCTGAAGCCATTCTGAAGTTGATTTACTTCTGTGTTTTGGGTCATTGTCCTGTTGCATCATCCATCCTCTTTTTAGCTGAGGTTGTCTGACAGACAACCTCAGCTTTTCCTGCAAAACATCCTGATAAACTTTTGAATTCATTCTTCCATTAATGATTGCAAGTTGTCCAGGCCTTGAGGCAAAACAGCCCCAAACCATGATGCTCACTGCACCATGCTTCACAGACGGGATGAGGTGTTGATGTTGGTGAGCTGCTCCATCTTTGCTCCACACATGATGTTGTGTGTTCCTCCCAAACAGTTCAACTTTCGTTTCATCAGTCCACAAAATATTTTGCCAGAAGTTCTGTGGACTGTCCAAGGGCCTTTTAGACAGCAGTGGCTTCCTCCGTGGAGTCCTTCCATGAACACCATTCTTGGCCAGTGTTTTACAGATAGTCGATGTTTGCACAGAGATATTGGACAGTGCCAGTGATTTCTGTAAGACTTTAGCAGACACTCTAGGGTTCTTTTTTACCTCTCTGAGTATTCTGCGCTGACTCTTGTTGTCATTATTGGTTGACGGCCAGTCTTTGGGAGAGAAACAACAGTGCCAAACTCTCTTCATTTGTAGACAGTTTCTCTAACTGTGGATTGATGAACATCCAGACTTTTAGAGATGGTTTTGTAACCTTTCCTGGGTTTATACAAATCAACAATTCTTCATCGCAGGTCTTCAGAGAGCTCTTTTGAGCGAGCCATGGTGCACATCAGACAAAGCTTCTCAACAAGACACAATTCTTACCAGGTGTGTGTTTTATAGTGAGCAGGGCAGCTTTAAGCCACTCCTCAGTGATTGGACACACCCCTGACCCCCTTCTGTCATTGTTTGCATGTTATCCTCATTAAAAATATGAAAACCTATAAATGTTTTTTCTTTTGTGTCATTTTGATAAGGATAAAATCACATTTGATGGCGATTTTAGGCAGAAATGTGAGAAATTCTCAAGGGTTCAGATACTTTTTTATGCCACTGTATATAAAAAATTGAAGCCGTTATGCCTCAAAAGGAATCTGCTGCCTTATCATAACATTTAACAGTAACTCATCATCTAGCCCTTTAGAAGAAGGACCCAGAAACAACCATGTGCACAGGCCTGCTCATAGGAAGAGGACCCAAACCTATAAATCTCCAAACTTTAAATCCTCTGGTCACATTATATGATGACATGACCAGCTCTACCCCTCCTACACACGTACAGTGATCCCTGGCTTCCTCTGGTTACTTAGGTAATTGCCTTTTTGTCGTGGCCAGTTCATCTTCTGTTTTTCTCATTCTTCCATTTTTAATAGCACAGCTTGTTTTTGCTTGCCTTGATGTTGTTTGTGTTTTCGTGGCTGGTTGGAAAGGGGATTGCACAAGACTGCATTAAAAGGCTTTTATAGCATTCAAGAGTCAAGAGCATAGTGTTTGTACAGATGAATGCACAAGATGGGCATCAAAACATGTTAGTACCAGCAAAGGTCAGTGACAGGTCAACCTACTTCAAGAAACTGGATTAACTGTTAAATCATTAGACAAGTTGACGTATGCTTTCAGCGCAACATAATTCTTTTGTGATGCTCCTCTCACATTAGGTTAGTTGTGCTCCTTTCTCTGGACTGGCAGAAAGTTTACATGCAGCTGTGATGTATCCTACTATAATTATAAAGACGACACCCACTGTGTGTCAATGCATCGAACAGATTAATGTGTGGATGCAAAGTCGTTTTCTCCAACTGAACAGAAACAAGACCAGAAACAAACAAGAAAAAATTGTCAGCAGTCACTTTCAAATTTTCTAGCTAATGACATCTCAAAGCTGCCCACAGTGGACTGTACCCTTTCCCAATTCTAATCAGTCCATCTATCTTCTTCTGCATATTTGGGGCCTAGTCGCATGGGCAGCAGTCTAAGCGGAGACTTCCCTCTCCCTTGACACTTCCTCCAACTCTCCCAGGGGAAAACCGGGTCATTCCCAGGCCAGCCAAAGACATAGTCCCTAAAATCAACATTAAGCAAATATCTTTAATGCAAATCAATGTATTATAAAACTGTGCTTTTCAAACCATGTCCAGTCTTATGTATCTTAGTGGCACTGCAGTGGTGTCAACTCAGGAAGAAGGTGTTATCAGTTCATGTAATACAAAAACGTATGTCTTGAACAAGCTTTATGTGTCACAAATTACTGTACAACTGTGTTTCTGACCATGGCGTTGGGTCTTTGTTATCTCCCTGTGTAATAATAATAATTTTCAATTTCCTATGGTTTATAATTACTGGTGCTCCAAGTTCTCTTCAGGTCATGTCAAATCTGATCATGTCATGTCCTTCATGCTAATCCAAACATGAACATAGACATGACCAGACGTAGACATAACTTGCCACAGACTACTTTCTGCACCTGGAGCTTGTCCTGGGGAGTGTGTGAAAGATACACATCCTACACCTTTCACTGCATGATATAAAATCTCATGTATTGTTTACTTTTGCAAGCAAACCTCATCCTGTACCATTGTGACATGTTGTCTTTGCTTCATTCTTACAAGAATTAAACCTGACCATTATTTTTTTTAATTGTACTCTATCTACTCTTATAACACCCTGACATTACTTTGTTCTCATAAATACACAAATGATTGGCTTCAAGTTTTAACGAATTGTTAAAAAAGTACTGTGAATGGTGGCACATTAAAAAAATCTAACAGTGATCATTAATTTACCAGCTTTAGGTATGATTTCTGCAGTTCTTTTATAACTGTCTTTGAGGAGAACCTTTTTCATCTAACTGCAGGGTTAGATGTGTTCTGTTATCTGTCGCCTGCTGTGACTGAAATTGGTACGAAATTGAACCCTTTTAAAGTGCAGAGCAAAAGTAAAAGATCCCTCTGTCATCCATGGCTCTGGTTTCCTTCACTCACAACACTAACTAACCTTTGCTGAGAGACTGAGAGCTACAGAGAGCTCCTTATCAAACTTTGATCCCCTTGAGAGCACAAACGAAGCGGCGGGAAGTCTGTAACACAATTTGTCCTGCTCTTTGTGGGAGTTTGACTTCAGGGAGCAGGGCACAGAATAGAAGACAGTTTTGCTCTGCTCTTAGGCCCTGGAGGGAAGAAATGGAAAATTGATTTATAATATATCTTTAACGATAATACAGCCTTTAAAAGAGAAACACAGTATGGGTTTCCCTTTGCTCTGCAAAGTCTGGAATATAGTTGTAGGGCAGTGATCATCAACTGGCGGCCAGTGGGCCACATACAGCACCCCACAGCATTCCATCTGACCCCCAGCCAAGACTCAAAACTATTGGCGTTCTGGGGATGGTCCACGATGGTCCTCGGGGCAAAACACACACCTCCCTCCTGTCACTGCCAGAGTCGGTTCAGGAGGTGGATGTGCACAACATTGCACAATTTTAAATTTTGCACAATGGAAATAGTAATTTAAATCCACTTTAATAAATGTCTTTACTTGCTTACCGTCTGTGTCTCTCCTGCTGCACAGACCAGGACTTAACAAGGGGAGCTTAACAAGCTCCACAAAAATAAGTCTATGTCTGAGGCTGAGCTTTACTCTCTTCAAAACAGACTAAAAGTACGTAAATGTCCCGTCACAAGTGGAGAACAGAAAGAATGTGAGCAGTTGTCTGTGTTAGCAGACCATGCCAAAGATTTCCAAAGCAATCTTTGGCATTTGTCAATATGAACGTGGGCGTATGTAAACTCAAATCCCACGCCAGGTACGGATGCGGTTCAAATATACACAACTTTAAAGTCAGCATCGAGCTAAGCAGCAAAACCCTTATTTAGAACTAACGCAATGGCACTTTGAAAATATTCCATGTTACACTTCTCTGTAACAATATGTTTAGGATTTTATGTACTTTTAGGACCATGTGCAGCGCGAGCTTTCAGATGATTGTGTGTTATTATCAGTGTTGATCATCTTACGTTAAAAAAGTAATTAGTTACAGTTACACAATACTTCTAAGTTCTCCCAAACGTAATTGAGTTAGTAACTCACTTACCACATTATAAACGTAATAAGTTACTCAGCCAAGTAACTGAAGGTATTTTTTTATGTTCTATAACACTATTACAGTCTACAACATATTTAATATCAAAGATGTTTATTTTAACTGACTGAAGAATAAAAACACTTTATACAGTATTTTAGAACATTTGGTATTTATTTGAACTCAATAGATTGCAGTTTGCCATATGATATTCAAAGAAATAAAAACATAAAAAATAAATATTGAAAATAAAATTTAGGTGCAAAATGAAGACACACAAATGTATACTGCAAATATTTCTATAAATTATTGCACAATAAACAGAACACAATCCAACTCTCTGTAGATTAACAAATCCTCCTCATCTAACAACTAAATCAGAGGTTGTAACGTAGTTCGTGTAAGCATGTGTTGATGTGAGGCGCTTCATAAGATTTGAGTTGTTTGGGGCAGACATGGATACGACGTGGTCTTTTTTCCTGGGCATAGCATGTTACAGAAACATTCTTCCTTTTAATTTCAATTAAGGAGAAGTAGTGCCGGTACTTCCAGTTCGAGAACGCTACCTTTGGATTTCCCCGGCTCCTCGCCATAGTCGCTGATGCTGTCTAATGCTTAGTGGAAGTCAGCGCGTGCAGTGAGACCTCGTGAGCAGGACACCACCCACACATCCCTGCTCTCTCCAGCAGCAGCTGATGTGTAGACAAAGCATAACACCTCGCGCTTTATTCAACCAAATTGTAGTAATGTGACACTTTACATTCTAAGTAACGATAACGGCGTTACAACGATGGGAAAAGTAATTAACTTTTATAATCAATACATAACACAGCAATCTCTTTGTTTTGTCTTTTATTGTGGGATGCTTTTACAATACTCAAACGCCAATGCTAATTAAGTCTCGCTAAATCCCTCTCAGACTCCGGGTTTTGTTAAAGCTTGCCACGAGAGCCAAGGGCGCGCACCCGGCTTGGTGTGGAGCTGGTCCCACTGTGGCTAAACACTATATTTTAGTTTGAATGTCTTGCACCCTATAGTACTGTGAAAGAACAAGCTAGCCCTAAAGCTAATTTAGTTGATGACCCCTGCTGTAGGGAGTAGATGAATTCTCGACCTAACAAGCAGCAAAATGTGGGACATTAAGGCCTGACTTTAATTAACCTGATATTGTCTTGTTGGCTTCAAAACAGACCTTCAGTGTGTCTACTGTCCCACTCCCCTCTTTTTGATTCTGTGATCCCTCTCTCCTCTTTTGGATTCTGTGATCCCTCTCTCCTCTTTTGGATTCTGTGATCCCTCTCTCCTCTTTTGGATTCTGTGATCCCTCTCTCCTCTTTTGGATTCTGTGATCCCTCTCTCCTCTTTTGGATTCTGTGGTCCCTCTGTCCCGCTCTTCTCTTTTGGATTCTGTGGGTACTGTCATTTCTCTTTCCCGCTCTCCTCTGGGGGAGTAGATACTGCGGCCCCTTTGCTCTTCAGTGAAAGAGCCAGTGGAAGTGGCTCATGGAGCTGGCTGGACTACGTCTACCTGTATTCCGATGAAAAGCTGAAGTAAGTGTCTGGGAAGGGGGAAGTCAGGGAGTCCTTGCTTAGACTACTTCCCCTGCGACCTGGCCTCAGAAATGGCCCATTCAAGAGATTTATCAATGCATGCTTGTTTGTGGACAAAGAGGAAGCTAGTGGGCTGAGAAAAACTAACAGTAACACAGTGTGGATCTATGAATTTGGAGGATAGCCAGTGCTTATTAATCTGCCACTGTCCAAGTCTTTTTTGAACTGCTCATTTTAAGGGTTTCACACCAAAAACATAAAGGAAATTATACTTGAATAACTTTATTAGCTTAAACAACATTTAAACAACACAGAAAGCAGAAAGGAAATGAAAATGCCATTTTAAATTGCAGCTTTTCCTACAATTATTAAATCAGTCAAAGTTTGGATTGGAAAAGATTTGACAGGCGGCAGCCTAACAAAAACTGAAACAAAATTTGAACTGTTTTCAGTAAACTGTGCTTCTGACTTCTTTAGTTTTTAATTAACAGAGCAGTCAAAGAGTTAGACACTTCTTTATTTGAGAAAAACTCTTCATACTGTATGTGGAGATGCAGTCCCATCTGTGCACTAGTATTATAAAGTTAAATATACCTCACTTACATCAACAATTTCCCCTGTGAACTTGAGTTCAACATTACAGTATTGTTGTATGTATTTGTTCAGGTGAAGCACAGTGACAGTAGAGCAGCCTGTCATATTGTCATTTAAATATATATGTTTATCTGTCTGTTCTGACTATAAAACATACAACTTAAAAGACGTTAAGCAGTGCACAAGGGAATAAAAAGCATTAGTGGTAATCATACATCACTACAGGTAAAAATGAAACCATCAACAAAACATAAATATGCCTTCATAATTCCTGAAAAAGTCTTGCTCCCATTGACTCAAAATGCAACAAAATAATATAGATTTTTTTTCAACCATGTGTTATACATAGCCCAAAACATTCATTTATTTATTTATTTATTTTTCATTCAATACACTAAAAAGACCCTACCTTTTTAGAAGAAAAAATGGTGGCGCTGTTGTAACAACACAGAAGGTCTGTAGAGGAGGGGCCCTCTTCAAGATAAAAGTTACTCAGGGTTATTTTAATCAGTCTAAAGACTTGGGTCATTTTATGACTCTGTGGTAGCCTATCCACTATGCTGTGGTCTGCAGGAGGACAAATAGCAAAGACCGGGACAAGAAGAGACTTAACACGCTGGTTAGGAGGTCCTGGAATACCCGCTGGGCTTGATAAAGGAGTTGGCTCTGACTCCTGTATCAGACTGTAGACTCTGACTCCTGTTTCAGACTGTAGACTCTGACTCCTGTATCAGACTGTAGACTCTGACTCCTCTATCAGACTGTAGACTCTGACTCGTGCATCAGACTGTAGAGACTCTGACTCCTCTATCAGACTGTAGACTCTGACTCGTGTATCAGACTGTAGAGACTCTGACTCCTGTTTCAGACTGTAGTCTCTGAATCCTGTATCAGACTGTAGACTCTGACTCCTGTATCAGACTGTAGAGACTCTGACTCCTGTATCAGACTGTTGAGACTCTGACTCCTCTATCAGACTGTAGACTCTGACTCCTCTATCAGACTGTAGACTCTGACTCCTGTATCAGACTGTAGACTCTGACTCCTGTATCAGACTGTAGAGACTCTGACTCCTGTATCAGACTGTAGACTCTGACTCCTGTATCAGACTGTAGAGACTCTGACTCCTGTATCAGACTGTAGACTCTGACTCCTCTATCAGACTGTAGACTCTGACTCCTGTATCAGACTGTAGACTCTGACTCCTGTATCAGACTGTAGACTCTGACTCCTGTATCAGACTGTAGACTCTGACTCCTGTATCAGACTGTGTAGACTCTGACTCCTGTATCAGACTGTAGACTCTGACTCCTGTATCAGACTGTAGACTCTGACTCCTGTATCAGACTGTAGACTCTGACTCCTGTATCAGACTGTAGACTCTGACTCCTCTATCAGACTGTAGACTCTGACTCCTCTATCAGACTGTAGACTCTGACTCCTGTATCAGACTGTAGACTCTGACTCCTGTATCAGACTGTAGAGACTCTGACTCCTGTATCAGACTGTAGACTCTGACTCCTGTATCAGACTGTAGACTCTGACTCCTGTATCAGACTGTAGAGACTCTGACTCCTGTATCAGACTGTAGACTCTGACTCCTGTATCAGACTGTAGACTCTGACTCCTGTATCAGACTGTAGAGACTCTGACTCCTGTATCAGACTGTAGAGACTCTGACTCCTGTATCAGACTGTAGACTCTGACTCCTGTATCAGACTGTAGAGACTTTGACTCCTGTATCAGACTGTAGTCTCTGACTCCTGTATCAGACTGTAGAGACTCTGACTCCTGTATCAGACTGTAGACTCTGACTCCTGTATCAGACTGTAGTCTCTGACTCCTCTATCAGACTGTAGACTCTGACTCCTGTATCAGACTGTAGACTCTGACTCCTGTATCAGACTGTAGAGACTTTGACTCCTGTATCAGTCTGTAAACTCTGACTCCTCTATCAGACTGTAGACTCTGACTCCTGTATCAGACTGTAGACTCTGACTCCTGTATCAGACTGTAGTCTCTGACTCCTCTATCAGACTGTAGACTCTGACTCCTGTATCAGACTGTAGACTCTGACTCCTGTATCAGACTGTAGACTCTGACTCCTGTATCAGACTGTAGACTCTGACTCCTGTATCAGACTGTAGACTCTGACTCCTGTATCAGACTGTAGACTCTGACTCCTGTTTCAGACTGTAGACTCTGACTCCTGTTTCAGACTGTAGAGACTCTGACTCCCATATCAGACTGTAAACTCTGACTCCTCTATCAGACTGTAGACTCTGACTCCTGTATCAGACTGTAGACTCTGACTCCTGTATCAGACTGTAGACTCTGACTCCTGTATCAGACTGTAGACTCTGACTCCTGTATCAGACTGTAGACTCTGACTCCTGTATCAGACTGTAGACTCTGACTCCTGTATCAGACTGTAGACTCTGACTCCTGTATCAGACTGTAGAGACTCTGACTCCTGTATCAGACTGTAGAGACTCTGACTCCTGTATCAGACTGTAGACTCTGACTCCTGTATCAGACTGTAGACTCTGACTCCTGTATCAGACTGTAGACTCTGACTCCTGTATCAGACTGTAGACTCTGACTCCTGTATCAGACTGTAGAGACTCTGACTCCTGTATCAGACTGTAGAGACTCTGACTCCTGTATCAGACTGTAGACTCTGACTCCTCTATCAGACTGTAGACTCTGACTCCTGTATCAGACTGTAGACTCTGACTCCTGTATCAGACTGTAGAGACTCTGATTCCTGTATCAGACTGTAGAGACTCTGACTCCTGTATCAGACTGTAGAGACTCTGACTCGTGTATCAGACTGTAGACTCTGACTCCTGTATCAGACTGTAGACTCTGACTCCTGTATCAGACTGTAAACTCTGACTCCTCTATCAGACTGTAGACTCTGACTCCTGTATCAGACTGTAGACTCTGACTCCTGTATCAGACTGTAGACTCTGACTCCTGTATCAGACTGTAGACTCTGACTCCTGTATCAGACTGTAGACTCTGACTCCTGTATCAGACTGTAGACTCTGACTCCTGTATCAGACTGTAGAGACTCTGACTCCTGTTTCAGACTGTAGACTCTGACTCCTGTTTCAGACTGTAGAGACTCTGACTCCCGTATCAGACTGTAAACTCTGACTCCTCTATCAGACTGTAGACTCTGACTCCTGTATCAGACTGTAGACTCTGACTCCTGTATCAGACTGTAGACTCTGACTCCTGTATCAGACTGTAGACTCTGACTCCTGTATCAGACTGTAGACTCTGACTCCTGTATCAGACTGTAGACTCTGACTCCTGTATCAGACTGTAGAGACTCTGACTCCTGTATCAGACTGTAGAGACTCTGACTCCTGTATCAGACTGTAGACTCTGACTCCTGTATCAGACTGTAGACTCTGACTCCTGTATCAGACTGTAGACTCTGACTCCTGTATCAGACTGTAGAGACTCTGACTCCTGTATCAGACTGTAGAGACTTTGACTCCTGTATCAGACTGTAGACTCTGACTCCTGTATCAGACTGTAGACTCTGACTCCTGTATCAGACTGTAGACTCTGACTCCTGTATCAGACTGTAGACTCTGACTCCTGTATCAGACTGTAGACTCTGACTCCTGTATCAGACTGTAGACTCTGACTCCTGTATCAGACTGTAGACTCTGACTCCTGTATCAGACTGTAGACTCTGACTCCTGTATCAGACTGTAGACTCTGACTCCTGTATCAGACTGTAGAGACTCTGACTCCTGTTTCAGACTGTAGACTCTGACTCCTGTTTCAGACTGTAGAGACTCTGACTCCCGTATCAGACTGTAGACTCTGACTCCTGTATCAGACTGTAGACTCTGACTCCTGTATCAGACTGTAGACTCTGACTCCTGTATCAGACTGTAGACTCTTACTCCTGTATCAGACTGTAGACTCTGACTCCTGTATCAGACTGTAGACTCTTACTCCTGTATCAGACTGTAGAGACTCTGACTCCTGTTTCAGACTGTAGACTCTGACTCCTGTTTCAGACTGTAGAGACTCTGACTCCCGTATCAGACTGTAAACTCTGACTCCTCTATCAGACTGTAGACTCTGACTCCTGTATCAGACTGTAGACTCTGACTCCTGTATCAGACTGTAGAGACTCTGACTCCTGTATCAGACTGTAGACTCTGACTCCTCTATCAGACTGTAGACTCTGACTCCTGTATCAGACTGTAGACTCTGACTCCTGTATCAGACTGTAGAGACTCTGACTCCTGTATCAGACTGTAGAGACTCTGACTCCTGTATCAGACTGTAGAGACTCTGACTCGTGTATCAGACTGTAGAGACTCTGACTCCTGTATCAGACTGTAGACTCTGACTCCTCTATCAGACTGTAGTCTCTGACTCCTGTATCAGACTGTAGAGACTCTGACTCGTGTATCAGACTGTAGACTCTGACTCCTGTATCAGACTGTAGACTCTGACTCCTCTATCAGACTGTAGACTCTGACTCCTCTATCAGACTGTAGACTCTGACTCCTCTATCAGACTGTAGACTCTGACTCCTGTATCAGACTGTAGAGACTCTGACTCGTGTATCAGACTGTAGAGACTCTGACTCCTGTATCAGACTGTAGACTCTGACTCCTGTATCAGACTGTAGACTCTTACTCCTGTATCAGACTGTAGACTCTGACTCCTGTATCAGACTGTAGACTCTGACTCCTGTATCAGACTGTAGAGACTCTGACTCCTGTATCAGACTGTAGACTCTGACTCCTGTATCAGACTGTAGACTCTGACTCCTGTATCAGACTGTAGACTCTGACTCCTGTATCAGACTGTAGACTCTGACTCCTGTATCAGACTGTAGACTCTGACTCCTGTATCAGACTGTAGACTCTGACTCCTGTATCAGACTGTAGAGACTCTGACTCCTGTATCAGACTGTAGAGACTCTGACTCCTGTATCAGACTGTAGACTCTGACTCCTGTATCAGACTGTAGACTCTGACTCCTGTATCAGACTGTAGAGACTCTGACTCCTGTATCAGACTGTAGAGACTCTGACTCCTGTATCAGACTGTAGAGTCTCTGACTCCTGTATCAGACTGTAGACTCTGACTCCTGTATCAGACTGTAGACTCTGACTCCTGTATCAGACTGTACACTCTGACTCCTGTATCAGACTGTAGACTCTGACTCCTGTATCAGACTGTAGACTCTGACTCCTGTATCAGACTGTAGACTCTGACTCCTGTATCAGACTGTAGACTCTGACTCCTGTATCAGACTGTAGTCTCTGACTCCTCTATCAGACTGTAGAGACTCTGACTCCTGTTTCAGACTGTAGACTCTGACTCCTGTATCAGACTGTAGACTCTGACTCCTGTATCAGACTGTAGACTCTGACTCCTGTATCAGACTGTAGACTCTGACTCCTGTATCAGACTGTAGACTCTTACTCCTGTATCAGACTGTAGAGACTTTGACTCCTCTATCAGACTGTAGACTCTGACTCCTGTATCAGACTGTAGACTCTGACTCCTGTATCAGACTGTAG
This sequence comes from Neodontobutis hainanensis, assembly GCA_024349245.1. Taxonomy (NCBI): domain Eukaryota; kingdom Metazoa; phylum Chordata; class Actinopteri; order Gobiiformes; family Odontobutidae; genus Neodontobutis; species Neodontobutis hainanensis. Next base: position 425,614 of record JALDNG010000094.1, on the reverse strand, counting down.
AGACTCTGACTCCTGTATCAGACTGTAGACTCTGACTCCTGTATCAGACTGTAGACTCTGACTCGTGTATCAGACTGTAGACTCTGACTCCTGTATCAGACTGTAGACTCTGACTCCTGTATCAGACTGTAGACTCTGACTCCTGTATCAGACTGTAGACTCTGACTCCTGTATCAGACTGTAGACTCTTACTCCTGTATCAGACTGTAGAGACTCTGACTCCTGTTTCAGACTGTAGACTCTGACTCCTGTTTCAGACTGTAGAGACTCTGACTCCCGTATCAGACTGTAGACTCTGACTCCTGTATCAGACTGTAGACTCTGACTCCTGTATCAGACTGTAGACTCTGACTCCTGTATCAGACTGTAGACTCTGACTTCTGTATCAGACTGTAGACTCTGACTCCTGTATCAGACTGTAGAGACTGTGACTCCTGTATCAGACTGTAGACTCTGACTTCTGTATCAGACTGTAGACTCTGACTCCTGTATCAGACTGTAGACTCTGACTCCTGTATCAGACTGTAGAGACTCTGACTCCTGTATCAGACTGTAGACTCTGACTTCTGTATCAGACTGTAGAGACTCTGACTCCTGTATCAGACTGTAGACTCTGACTTCTGTATCAGACTGTAGAGACTCTGACTCCTGTATCAGACTGTAGAGACTCTGACTCCTGTATCAGACTGTAGACTCTGACTTCTGTATCAGACTGTAGACTCTGACTCCTGTATCAGACTGTGTAGACTCTGACTTCTGTATCAGACTGTAGACTCTGACTCCTGTATCAGACTGTGTAGACTCTGACTTCTGTATCAGACTGTAGACTCTGACTCCTGTATCAGACTGTAGAGACTCTGACTCCTGTATCAGACTGTAGTCTCTGACTCCTCTATCAGACTGTAGACTCTGACTCCTGTATCAGACTGTAGACTCTGACTCCTGTATCAGACTGTAGAGACTTTGACTCCTGTATCAGTCTGTAAACTCTGACTCCTCTATCAGACTGTAGACTCTGACTCCTGTATCAGACTGTAGACTCTGACTCCTGTATCAGACTGTAGTCTCTGACTCCTCTATCAGACTGTAGACTCTGACTCCTGTATCAGACTGTAGACTCTGACTCCTGTATCAGACTGTAGACTCTGACTCCTGTATCAGACTGTAGACTCTGACTCCTGTATCAGACTGTAGACTCTGACTCCTGTATCAGACTGTAGAGACTGTGACTCCTGTATCAGACTGTAGACTCTGACTCCTGTATCAGACTGTAGAGACTCTGACTCCTGTATCAGACTGTAGAGACTCTGACTCCTGTATCAGACTGTAGACTCTGACTCCTGTATCAGACTGTAGACTCTGACTCCTGTATCAGACTGTAGACTCTGACTCCTGTATCAGACTGTAGACTCTGACTCCTGTATCAGACTGTAGACTCTGACTTCTGTATCAGACTGTAGAGACTCTGACTTCTGTATCAGACTGTAGAGACTCTGACTCCTGTATCAGACTGTAGACTCTGACTCCTGTATCAGACTGTAGACTCTGACTCCTGTATCAGACTGTAGACTCTGACTCCTGTATCAGACTGTAGACTCTGACTCCTGTATCAGACTGTAGAAATTTTCAGTTCTATTTTTGAACTGTATCCTTGTCACACTACAGAGCTATAGCAGATGAAACACAGGAAGTAGATACAAAGTGTAAAAATAAACTTCTGTTAGCCTTTCAAATTACATTGAACCGTCCAAGGAATACTTCAAGAGTCTCCTCAAGCCCATAGACATGTCTTCTACTGAGGAACAGTTTGCATTGCCAGCATTAAGCCAGTCTGGTTTGGGGACCACAGGATCTCGTCTCTGCTTTTTGCTGATGATGTTATCCTGTTGGCTCCATCAAGCCAGGACCTTCAGTGTTCACTGAGACGGTTTGCAGCCAAGTATGAAATGGCTGGGATTAGGATCATCACCTCCAAGTCTGAGACCATGGTTCTCAGTCGGAAAAGGGTGGCTTGTCCCCTTCAGGTTGGTGGAGAGCTCCTGTCTCAAGTAGAGGAGTTCAAGTATCTTGGGGTCTTGTTCACGAGTGAGGGTAGGAAGGAGCGTGAGTTTCACAGACGGATCGGTGCAGCTTCTGCAGTGATGCGGTCAGTGTACCTCTCCGTTGTGGTGAAGAGAACCTGAGCTGCAAGGCAAAGCTCTCGATTTACTGGTCATTTCACGTTCCTACTCTCACCTATGCCTACGCGACATTCTTTGTACAATCTCGGGGGAAATTGGCCATGAGCAGATCCTTCAGTGGCAGACTGTTACACCTTCAGGGCAGAAAGGAGTGCTACTGTGGGCCTTTTTTTCTGCTGCAGTAAGACTTTGCAACTGACATTTACAGAAATTATCCAATAATCTTTTTATTGAATGTATTTATTTGATTGGGAGAATGCATGTTTAAAAACATACATGAAACACAAGCACATAAATTTAAACACAGTGGATTGTTATTTAGGCTAATTTCAATATGTAGTCTCACATTTTCACATATTTATACACAGGTGCCACAGAGAAAATGTTTATTTTCCTTTACATCTGTGTAAATTATTTAAATAAGTTGCTCTTTAATTATAACTCGCCCTGCTTTTACTCATTTGTTTATCTTATCTTGTTCCACAGGTGCCAGCCATTTTGTATTCAGCCAGACCATGGTATGATGCTATTTAACTATTATTTACTCTGAATGTTTACTGAATTTTTAATGGAACTGCATGAAAAGGTTAGCTAAGTTCACAATGCAGTGCTAATTAATACATATTGGTCCCTTGTGTATTTTCTTGGTTCAGACTTGCTGGTGTATGCCTGTACTCTGTGAGAAATGATAAAAATAAAACGTGCATGTGCTGGCAGTCAGTAATGAAAACCATTAGTGGCATTATCTAGAGCTGGTGGCTGGTGGCCCCTGTCCCCTGACCCCATTACAGAAGTGGTGTATGCAGTTTAGCCTTTGAGCCCTTTTGAAACACTTTCTCACTCCCATCCCTAATGACACCCAATGAATTATTCATGATTTACAGCACAGCCATTAGTTCAAGCACACACCCTAACAACATCAAGCTCCAGAACTGTGACTGTAATAAATAAGGAACAGGAGCTTTTCATTGTGGAAACATGGAAAAAGTTGCTCACTGGATTATACTCCTTAAAACTGTCACAGAAAATGACACGTTTTTTTGACATGTTCACTCACTCAAAGGCTCAGTTTTTCTGCTGCTCTATGACAGAGGTCTCCTATAAAGTCAACCATGGAGGGACTTTCTCCATGGTCTTCCCACCGGGGAGAACCACGGACTCCTCCCGGTGGCATCCAGGAGGCATCTGTTCCAGATGCCTAAGCCACTTCAGCTGGCTCCTCTCGGTGTGGAGGAGCAGCAGCTCTAATCTGAGATCCTTTCGAGTGACTGAGCTCCTCACCCTATCTCTAAGGGAGCACCCGGCAACCCTGCGGAAAAAGCTTATTTTGGCCGCATAAATCCGGGGTCATGTCCTTTCGGTCATGACCCAAAGCTCATGACCTTAGATAGATTTAGATAGATTTAGATTTATTCCCATTACACATGTACACATACAATGCAAAAAAATGAAGTAGATTGCACACCAATGTAACCTTTTTTGGCGCAAAGATGATCTTCATGAAAAAGAAAGAAGGCATTTTACAGACATAGCAGATATCAACATGACTACAGTTGTAGTTACACATTACACACGTACTCGCAATAACAGTAGCCATTACAACATACGTAACATGTTTGGGGTAGGGGGTAGAGTCGAGAGTCAGACAGAGGTCGAGTGGCAGATGAGATGTGTAGTGGTACAGGCTTTGAGGTGTTTAACAGAACTGTTGTGAGAGTCCCTTGGTCTTTCCCTTGATGCAGTACGGGGAGTACCACTAGAGGATAAGATAAGACCCAGCTGCCGGCTAGACTTCTCAGAGGGACAAGGCGTGTGTCCATTTTGTGGAGTAACCTTGATGTTTCCTACCCTGTCAGGACCGTATACTAGTGATTGGTCGTTTCACGAGTGAGTCGGCTCTTTAAGTAAACGATGGGAGCCAACTCTATTTTTTTTAAAATATAGCCTATAGTAATTAAATCATTATGTAATAATAAAATAATGAATTATTTTATATTATTAAAAAATAGACTAATAATTCATAGAACAACTTATATTTACTTATAATTATTTAAGCCTCATTTGTTTCAACTGTCTATTCCTGTCAATCATGCACGTGGTGTAGCCAATTATATTATGAGGGAGGGCTGAACGCACACACGCGCATGCCAAACCAAAATCTTATATAAAGCCAGTTCTACGCACACCTGTTCGGTTGTTCGGTATATGCAAACTGTGTGTGCACCCAACTGTGAAGCTAGCAGAGCTTGGAGAAACTAGTGAAGACGGTGGAGCACCTGGACCAGCACCTCCACAGTTTGAGATGTATTAAAGTAGGTCTACTCCGCAACCCACAGCAATGCAGTCTTTATAATGGACCAGTTTTTGCTAAAGTCAATGTCTGTAGCAAAAAAGGGCAAATTAATATTCCATTGGCAAAAATGTTTAAATGTAAATCAATGCATGCATTTTTTTTCACACGTATCACAGTCAAAGTCATAGTTAAAACATTTATTATTTAAAGACCCGTTTGTGAGCCAAAAGAGCCAGCTCTTTTAAGTGAGCTGAGTCAAATGAGTCGGCTCATGAAAAAGAGCCGGATTGCCCATCACTACCGTATACAATGCAGCTCAACAATCTGTTTCTAGATGTTGTCTAGAAACAGGTGAAAGTAGGAAGGTAGATCGACTGCATCGCTGCCGAAGCTACCCCAATCCGTCTGTCAATCTCACACTCCTTCCTACCCTCACTCATGAAAAAGACTACAAGATACTTGAATTCCTCCACTCGAGGCAGGAGTTCTCCACCAACCTGAAGGGGACAAACCACCCTTTTCCATGGCCTCGGACTTGGAGGTGTTGATCCTCATCCCAGCCGCTTCACATTCGGCTGCAAACCGTCCCAGTGCACACTGAAAGTCCTGGCTTGATGAAGCCAACATGAAAACATCATCTTCAAAAAGCAGAGAAGAAATCATGTGGTCCCCAAACCGGACTCCCTCGTGCCCCAGGCTGCACCTAGAAACTGAGGAGCTGAGGAGGTGGTAACGCTGTGATTTAAATCATGACTTAAAACAGTGCATTTGAAGTTTCAACTGTTTGTATTAATTCTAAATTAATAATAAGATGTCTCTATAGGCCCTAGAAAACCAGTCTGATTATTGTATTTTTTCAGTTCAACTGTAAAATGAGCCTCTGCAGAGACAACACATTCACCACAGTCAAAGACATCTATAGAAGACAGCCACCGTTGTTTTTTATCAATTTGGTTGCAGATGGGATGGTAAGAGAGTCGGACGGTATGATAACCTTGAGAAAAAATATCACAGTATGATGGCATTAGTTAAAGCTTGAAAAGCTATTAATTTTTAGGTAAATTGGGCATTGATAAATGTTTTTTTTTTATATATAATTTTATTATTATTTCAAATAAATGACTGCAGTGTCTTTAAGACAGGGCTTTAACTTCTGTTAATTGAGTCTCAGTTCACATCTGCAGAACAACAGCAGAACTTAACTCCTTTGTTTTTAATTGCCTATACATGCTTTTTAATGGTGCTTGATTTTATTTTCATGAACCATCTCTCTGTTCTAATTACTCAGTAAATAGCACAGAGAGACTGTGTCACTTCATATTACAGTTTTACTGAAGCTTTGAAAGGATTTATCAGCAGAGTGTTCCTTCTAGTATTTTTCTGGTTTGATTCAAATGAATTGCAATGAACCAACATTAAACCTCCAACTGCCGCTGCGGGTCTGAGACGTGATGGAGCACATGACACTGCGGAGATGTGTATCGGTTAAAACTTGTATGTGGGTTTCATCAGACACCACAGAAATAGTCGGTGAACTGAAATGCGCTCCATGTAGCTCTCAGTGAACCTCATTAAACAAACAAAAATATAGCACTCTTCCGACTGAGCCTACCTGCTCTGTCCTCCGTCAGTCTTTATAAGTGTCCTGTTCCTCGCCTCATAAACAGTCTTTGAAGCAATTATTTACTCGAAACAAAGTCCAAAACTAATGCACTATAGGTTAATCCATTTCAAATATATTAAAAAAATATCAAAGAAAAAAGAGCACCACGTCATGCTCTTGTAGCACATCAGAGAAGAACATTTGGACCTCGCAAAGCTGGTTATCAAGAGACTGGTTATTTTGTGTTTATATTCTTCTCTAGACGCTCCAAAAATGTTTAAACTGATCCCAGCACTGTCTGCCTTTGACCAAAACATTTCTTTTCCACTCAGCGTAAGGCAGCAGCGGGCATCTGCACACTCCTGTTGATACAACAGAAGCTGCATAAGCGTGCACTAACTATGTAATTAATCTATTAAGTTTAAGCTCCAGCTTTAAAATGGAATAAATGTAAGTATAACTTGAAAAATCATGTTAAATACAGTGGCTCTTTATTTTCATTTGAGCCTCATCAGCTCGTATTACATTATTTAATTAATACCGTGAATAAGTCTTTTTTAACAATATTTATAGTGTGGCAGTTTAATATCGCAGTTTACCGTTAAACCAGTTATCGATCCATCCTTACATTCCAAAATGATGTACCTCTGTATTAAGATAAAATAAATCGGGGCGCAGAGGTTCAGTAGTCGTCCTGTAACCGAAAGGTAGGTGGTTCGATTACTGCGCTCCCCACAGATCGTGCTGTTGTTGTGTCCTTGAGCAAGACACTGAACCCACCTTGCCTCCTGTGATTGTAACACTGGTAAATATAAGTCGCTTTGGACAAAAGCCTCAGCTAAATTCCTACATGTGAACTTTCCTTTAACAAGATTTATCCTGGTTCATCATGTTTATTTTCTCTGCTATTGTTCAATTTAAGGCACTAAATATAAATCATAAATGTGTGTTGCAATCATAAAAAATGCATAAAACACAGACTGGATTGGTTTAATTCTGCACATAATTCTAATTATGCAATTTGTTCAGCTACACATCCATGTTATTTCTATTTGTTTTAAGTTCAAATTTTATACATCTCGACAACCCCAAGCTGAAAATAACAGTGAAGTACAATGTCATTGGTGATTAATGAAGAGCTCACAGCGTCATTGTTCCGATTATTCAAATTATTTCTGACAAAATAAGAGCCAGTGTTAAAAGGCATAGTTAGCGGCATGTAACCGTCCTGTAAAAAACGTATCCTTATTAAAGGTAATGCAAAGCGATTAACAGGGCTATGTTTATGTCTCTTGTTAGGTCTCCAGGGATGACATTTACAAATCCATGGATGACTGTACAAGCTGCACCACAAGCCGTTTGAAGGCAATTATTAGATGCTGAATACTGCTAAGGCCCTAATTAAACACTTTCATTAAACACTTTCAGGCAGCTGGTGTTAATGCAGAACTAGACAATTAGAGAAAATGCTAAAACCAGGTTGAATCATGTGATGAATGTATGAGTCATTGTTGACCACACATCCACCAGCAACTTTTCACTCTCCAGGACAATGAGACAAGCGCAACTGAGCTGTATGTCACTGTAGTCCCCCATGTTTCACCAGCTCAGTAGACACAACACTGCATCACTGTCTAGATTCTAGACAGTGATGCAGTGTTGTGCATCACTTTAATACTTTTGGCATTACAGGATTTGGAACCCATGCACCGTGAAAACTTTGCTGGGTTTGAAAGTGGTCCATGGTATTAAAAATGTTGGGGACCCCTGTTATACACTCTGTTTCTCTAATATATGTGTTATTACATGAATGAAATTGTTTTTTGTGTATTACATTGCATTGGAGGCTGTCCTAAGAAAGTCGGGACTATGGGGGGCGTTGTCTTGCCATTTCAGGTAGGAGGACAAAACTTGTATAAATCAGCTGACAAGCCTCAGTAGGACGTTTAGCAGTTAAAACATGTCAAGGTAAACACTTACCTTTAACATTTACACTTTAAAATGAACATACACTTATTACCCCTAGGCTCAAAACTTCAGACCTAACCATAGAAATGTTTCAATTTTTTATTACTTTTAAAAATATATATGTTTTTAATGCCCTTTTTGTCCTAAGAAATCCCTGATTATTTTAACAGAAAAAACACAAAATATGCAATATTTTCCAAAATAACCCACAGCTGGAATTATTTGGGATGAGGTTATTACAGTCTTGATTTTTATGCATTATTATCTTTGGAGCAATGGGAGTTTATATAAACATACACTTTTTAACAACCCAAAATGGTCGCTCCCATTAAAATGTTCTAAAAATGTTTTTTTGTTTTTTTTTTTACATTTAAACAAGCTATACCTTGCATCCAAAAGGAGAGAGGAGGCTCTCTTTTGATCACACACACACACACACACACACACACACACACACACACACACACACACACACACACACACACACACACACACACACACACACTGTCAAACACCATCCTTACACCTTACACATACACAGGAACCCAAAGACACCATTTTCAAACTTCCTTCAATGGCCTGGAAACCTCGAAAACCCTTAAAATAGCATTTTTGCCACATAATGAAGCCGATTGGAAATACCATGTAATATCTCTGCAGATCAATCACAAAGGAAACGAGTGAAATGAGAGAAAAACACTAAAGGCCTAAGTCCAGGATACTTTTCCAACATTATCAAAGCTATGTTTTTTATACCACAGCTATGAGATACAAAAATACAGCTTTTCTTGGTTTTCATTGATACATTTGTTTATTTCAACACAGATTTAAGTGTGTGTTCTTGCTTTTAAGGTTTTACCACACCTTAAACGTTTTTTCCTTCGTTTTTTTCGGGCCCAAGGGTAAAGAGTAAAATACATATCTCATATTCTTAACATCTTGCAACAGAGGGGATCATGGAATTCAAAAAATACTGATAAAAAACTAATCCAGGCCAAGTTTCATACAATTAGTCTTTATTAGTCTGACCGAGATTTTTAGAATCCAAAACACAAAATAAACAGATCTGCTTTGTTTTCTCAAGCTACAGAGGGTTTTATACTTTTTAGATAGAACTTTTTTACCCAATAAACCATTCAACCCCTAGGAAAATGAAAACTAATAAGCATTTGTCTGCACACACCTTTGTAATTTTTATTTATTTATTATTTGATAAAAATATACACCAGAGGGAAACGGCTTTATAGACTGTCCTTGTCTCATATTCATTCCCACTTTAAAAAAAGATCTGCAATGCATTCTTTAATTAATGCCAGGCAGAACAAGAAAACAGCACAGATTTCAATAGATCCACAAAAGGTTTGATGAACAGCAGTGGGGCAAAAGACAGGGCAAATTCAAACCTGACATTAGACAAAGTAACAAATCCATAAACATTGTCAAAAGATCATACTAAATCAAAGACAGTAAGAGAAATAACACATTTCAACCGCAGTGTGGATCTGCAGATTTTTTCAAGATTTAGCTAGTGTTGTAGTGGAGAGTCCACTTCTTACAGGACCCGCTTTGTGCAACCAAGAACTCTTTCCCAATTTTCCTATTTACTATTTCCAATAAAATGGACTTTACACTCCAAAAAAAAAAATGTAAAATCTACGTAAGGCCTTTACACTGCACAACCTCATTGGCTGTTTTTTTTTAAATTTGTTCTTGTCACCATTAGGTCAAGAAAAGTTCAGTTTCTTAGTTCATAAGAAATATGAGCTATTCGGAAATTAGATTTTACATGATAGTAATACTAAAAAAGTTGTGTGTAGTTTTTGCAAAGTGTCCAATATTTATACTTGCAGAAATTTAAACATCACTATTATTATTATTCATGACACACACATATCCTTTTCACATATCTACTATTCAACAGACTCTCTCCTGACTTCATCTGAAGGATCAAATCCTGCTGCAGACCTGTTATAACCTCCAGAGGGGTGTCATGTATAAAAGACGTCTGCATATCCTCTGATGTGCTGTTGATGACATTTCTATCATGTGACTGGGTCTGGGAGCGAGGTCCTGGGGATTGTGGAAGCCTCTTATTGTCTGAGGCTTGTCGGTACATTTCTTTGCACTGTTTTCTATAATTGTTTGTATATTTGTAATAGCTACACTTGTGCCACTGGCATAGTTATTGCAGTGTTTAGTGACACAGCAAACACTGCTCTCATATGCTCTATGTTCCTTAAAAAAAAAAAATTTCCTGACTTGCATAAATGTAAATTTTCCTGTGGACAATCCCCCTGACATGTGCTGGATGTATGGACACATTAACAAATTGAAAATATTATTTTGCAAAAATATGAATATTGTATATACACTCACCTAAATTATTATTAGGAACACTATACTACTACTTTGTTTGACCCCCTTTCGCCTTCAGAACTGCCTTAATCATTCTTTAGAAATGTTGGCCCATATTGAGAGGATAGCCTCTTGCAGTTGATGGAGATTTGTGGGATGCACTTCCAGGGCACGAAGCTCCTGTTCCACCACATCCCAAAGATGCTCTGCTCTATTGGGTTGAGATCTGGTGACTGTGGGGGCCATTTTAGTTCAGTGAACTCATCATCATGTTCAAGAAACCAATTTGAAATGATTGGAGCTTTGTCACATGGTGCATTATCCTGCTGGAAGTAGCCATCAGAGGATGGGTACATGGTGGTCATAAAGGGATGGACATGGTCAGAAACAATGACAAGACAAGACTTTTATTTTTGTATAGCCCAATATCACAGCAACAGCCGCCTCAAAGGGCTTAACAGACCGCACTAGACAACATCCCCTGTCCTTAGACCCTCCATCAGGTTGAGGAAAAACTCGGGATAAAAGAGAAACCTCAGGGGGAACCACAGAAAGAAGGATCCACTCCCAGGACGGACAGGCCGTGCAAGAATGTGTCCAGGACAGTTACAATGTTCAGGTAGGCCGTGGGATTTAAATACTGCCAAATTGGCACTAAGGGGCCTAAAGTGTGCCAAGAAAACATCCCTCACACCATTACACCAGCACCAGCCTGCACAGTGGTAACAAGGCACGATGGATCCATGTTCTCATTCTGTTTATGCCAAATTCTGACTCTACCATCTGAATGTCTCAACAGAAATTAAGACTCATCAGACCAGGCAACATTTTTTCAATCTTCAACTGTCCAATTTTGGTGAGCTCGTGCAAATTGTAGCCTCTTTTTCCTATTTGTAGTGGAGATGAGTGGTACCCGGTGGGGTTTTCTGCTGTTGTAGCCCATCCGCTTTAAGGTTGTGCATGTTGTGGCTTCACAAATGCTTTGCTGCATATCTCGGTTGTAATGAGTGGTTATTTCAGTCAAAGTTGCTCTTCTATCAGCTTGAATCAGTCGGCCCATTCTCCTCTGACCTCTAGCATCAACAAGGCATTTTCGCCAACAGGAACTGCCGCATTCTGTATGTTTTTCCCTTTTAACACCATTCTTTGTAAACCCTAGAAATGGTTGTGCGTGAAAATACCAGTAACTGAGCAGATTGTGAAATACTCAGACCGGCCTGGCACCAACAACCATGCCACGCTCAAAATTTCTTAAATCACCTTTCTTTCACATTCTGACATTTAGTTTGGAGTTCAGGAGATTGTCTTGACCAGGACCACACCCCTAAATGCACTGAAGCAACTGCCATGTGATTGGTTGATTAGATTCTTGCATTAATGAGAAATTGAACAGGTGTTCCTAATAATCCTTTAGGTGAGTGTACATCCCCTCCTTGAACCGCCACCTTATCGTGGAGGGGTTTGAGTGCCCGGATGATCCTAGGAGCTATGTTGTCGGGGGCTATATGCCCCTGGTAGGGTCTCCCAAGGCAAACAGGTCCTAGGTGACGGGCCAGACAAAGCGCGGTTCAGAACCCTTTATGGAAAGTTTAAAATCGAGGACCGTTACGTCGCCCGGTATGGCGCAACCGGGGCCCCACCCTGGAGCCAGGCCCGGGGTTGGGGCTCATATGCGAGCGCCTGGTGGCCGGGTCTTTCCCCACGGGGCCCGGCCGGGCTCAGCCCTAAAGAGCGACATGGGACCGACCTCCCGTGGGCCCACCACCTGCAGGAGGAACCGTAAGGGGCCGGTGCAATGTGGATTGGGTGGCAGTCGAAGGCAGGAGCCTCGACGGCCCAATCCCCGGACACAGAATCTAGCTCTAGGGACATGGAATGTCACCTCGCTGGCGGGTAAGGAGCCTGAGCTTGTGCGGGTGGTTGATAGATACCGACTAGAGATAGTCGGGCTCACCTCCACGCACAGCTTGGGCTCTGGAACCCAAATCCTCGAGAGAGGCTGGACTCTCCACTATTCTGGAGTTGCCTGCGGTGAGAGGCGGCGGGCCGGTGTGGGTTTGCTCATTGCCCCCCTGGCTCAGCCGCCATGTGTTGGAGTTCACCCCGGTGAACGAGAGGGTCGCTTCCCTGCGCCTTCGGGTTGGGGATAGGTCTCTCACTATTGTTTGTGCTTACGGGCCAAATGGCAGTGCAGAGTACCCGGCCTTCTTGGAGTCTCTGGGAGGGGTGCTGGAAAGTGCTCCAACCAGGGACTCCATCGTTCTACTGGGGGACTTCAACGCTCACGTGGGTAGCGACAGTGACACCTGGAGGGGCGTGATTGGGAGGAACGGCCCCTGATCTGAACCGAGTGGTGTTCTGTTATTGGACTTCTGTGCTAGCAACAGTTTGTCCATAACAAACACCATGTTCAAGCATAAGGGTGTCCATCAGTGCACGTGGCACCAGGACACCCTAGGCCGGAGGTCGATGATCGACTTTGTAGTTGTTTCATCTGACCTCCGACCATATGTCTTGGACACTCGGGTGAAGAGAGGGGCGGAGCTGTCAACTGATCACCACCTGGTGGTGAGTTGGATCCGATGGCGGGGGAGAAGGTCGGACAGACTTGGCAGACCCAAACGTACTGTGAGGGTCCGTTGGGAACGTTTGGCCGAGTCCCCTGTCAGAGAGATCTTCAACTCCCACCTCCGACAGAGCTTCGACCAGCTTCCGAGGGAGACTGGAGACATTGAGTCCGAGTGGACCATGTTTTCCACCTCCATTGTCGACGCAGCCACTCGAAGCTGTGGCCGCAAAGTCTCCGGTGCCTGTCGTGGCGGCAATCCCCGAACCCGGTGGTGGACACCGGAAGTAAGGGAGGCCGTCAAGCTGAAGAAGGAGACCTATCGAGCCTGGTTGGCTTGTGGAACTCCTGAGGCAGCGGATAGGTCAGGCAGGCCAAGCGAGCTGCAGCACGGGTGGTTGTGGAGGCAAAAACTCGGGTCTGGGAGGAGTTCGGTGAAGCCATGGAAAAAGACTATCGGTCGGCCTCAAAGAAATTCTGGCAAACCGTCCGGCGCCTCAGGAGGGGGAAGCAGTGCCCTGCCAACACTGTTTACAGTGGAGGTGGGAATCTGCTGACCTCAACTGGGGATATTGTTGGACGGTGGAAGGAATACTTCGAGGATCTCCTCAACCCCACCGTCACGTCTTCCACTGAGGAAGCAGAGGCCGAGGGCTCAGAGGTGGACTCGTCCATCACTCGGGCTGAAGTCACTGAGGTAGTTGGGAAGCTCCTCGGTGGCAAGGCACCGGGGGTGGATGAGGTACCCCCGGGGTGGATGAGGTGTCCCCAAACGCAGGACCTTCAATGTTCACTGGGGCGGTTTGCAGCCGAGTGTGAAGCGGCTGGGATGAGGATCAGCACCTCCAAGTCTGAGACCATGGTTCTCAGTCGGAAAAGGGTGGCTTGCCCCCTCCAGGTTGGTGGAGAGCTCCTGCCTCAAGTGGAGGAGTTTAAGTATCTCGGGGTCTTGTTCACGAGTGAGGGAAGGAAGGAGCGTGAGATCGACAGACGGATCAGTGCAGCTTCTGCAGTAATGCGGTCGATGTACCGGTCTGTCGTGGTGAAGAAGGAGCTGAGCTGTAAGGCAAAGCTCTCGATTTACCAGTCGATCTACGTTCCTACTCTCACCAATGGTCATGAGCTTTGGGTCATGACCGAAAGAACAAGATCCCGGATACAGGCGGCCGAAATGAGCTTTCTCCGCAGAGTGGCGGGGCGCTCCCTTAGAGATAGGGTGAGGAGCTCGGTCACTCGGGAGGAGCTCAAAGTAGAGCCGCTGCTCCTTCACATCGAGAGGAGCCAGCTGAGGTGGCTCGGGCATCTGTTTCGGATGCCTCCCGGGCGCCTCCCTAGGGAGGTGTTCCGGGCATGTCCCACCGGGAGGAGACCTCGGGGAAGACCTAGGACACGCTGGAGGGACTATGTCTCTCAGCTGGCCTGGGAACGCCTCGGTATCCCCCCGGAAGAGCTGGAGGAAATGTCTGGGGAGAGGGAAGTCTGGGCTTCTCTGCTTAGACTGCTGCCCCCGCGACCCGGCCCCGGATAAGCGGTAGAAGATGGATGGATGGATGGGTGAGTGTACATATTCAAGAAAAACTACTGAGAATAAACAATTTAGTTTAATCTAGGTATAAACTTCGCATAGATGATTATAGATTGACCTATAACAATTAAAAAAATTATAATTTCTATCTGGCTGCATCCATCCTTATTCTTATTTAACATCAAAGCAAGGCAACGTTACGTCAGACACTAAATATTTATTTGGCACACCTGGTTTCAGCTGTATATAATCACAAACACATGGTTTATGTGCCATCTTGCACCTGGTGCAGATCTATACTTTTGGCAGTGTGCTTCTGTCTGACGCCAATATTGCTGAGATGCTTTAACCAAAAAAAAAAAAGACAATGAGACCAAAAGCAGCCAAGCAGAAACAATTCTCATTTACAATGACAGCTTGGCCCCATGTGTGGGTATGGAAAACCTACACAGACACATAAAGAACATTCAAACTCCACACAGAAATGCTGTGAGGCAGGAGTGCTAACCACTCTGCTAGCGTGCTGCTAACAGACATAGGAGACATTAACTGTCATTTTTAAATTGCTAATCCTTATTTGTCCACTGGAGGTCACACTGTTTTACGTTAGTCAGAGTAGGGGACATGAAATGCAAAAATGTCTCTGTCAAAAAGGTAAAAAGCAGACACAAGAAAAATGGACCACTTCCTTTATTCACAGGGAAACATGTTCCTGGTGTGTCTGCAGCAAGTTTTAGTGCTCAAGGAATATAATATTTAGTGCCACACTCATAATGAAAATTACAACAGTTTAAGGACAACTGAGAAGAGCAAAGATAAATAAATTTTTTGCAGGTTTGATGAAACAACTCTGTTTTTACCTGTAGCCGAGAGCTTAGTGATGCAGGAGTGAACGTTAGCTACCTACTTGCTAGAAAAATAGCATTAGCATCAAAAACATATTGTGAGTTAGTGAAAACATATAAACTGAAGACTTTTTTCAACATTCTTAAACTACAACTTTTTTTTATGAAAAAGCATCTATGAAAGCACTGGCAATTTAATGTACTTGTAATCCATTGCAGTAAAACAAAGAGATAATTTGGAGTTAACATTATTTAGGAGATTATGCTTTTATTTTATTTGTCTGGCCCACTTCTGATTAAATTGGACTGTATGTGGCCCCTAAACCAAAAAAAGTTTGACACCGCTTTCTACGAGCTCCTATGCATTCACCGGATGTTGATGATGATAGATGTGAATGTAATTAACATCAACAACAAGATTTTTTCACTCTTGGGACCAGTGCTCTTTTCTAACATAGAAATGTTGTGGAGATGTCTGGCGGAGCCAAAATACAGTAATACAGTATTTAGATTTGATTTATGGACATTAGACCTAGCACTGTAGTGATAATATTATGACCAGAACAGCAGGTAGATAGGTGCACAAAATAAGTCTAAATAAAGCTTTTCAGAATTATTTCTTCACAAAATTGAAAAATCTGCCTTGACCTCAGAGGGTGAACTTTACAAAAATTCAGCCAAGATCTCTTTTAGATTTTTTTTTATATAAAAATACCAAACAAGCACAGAGAAAGCAAAGTCTATTGAAATGCACTTTAAAAAGACTGGTCACAGACAACTTCAAAAAACACACTTTCCCCCACGGTTTCATATAAATGGCTTTTCTTATCCTCTGATTTCACATTACTCTTTATCCTAGTACCCTGGTTCAGACAGGACAAATCCTGCTGCAGCAAAGTGGTTAAAATATATATATATATATAAAAAAAAAACACACTTGGCAGTTTTAAGAATCCGGTACGTCTTGTTCTCCAATAATCCGTTCAAGAATTTGTCGGTCTGGCTCCCAGTCTTCCAGATCTGCATAATTAATCTCAGGAAAAGCCGCAGTCAGACCTAAAGAACTGACCGATCCGGCTAATGACCCTCGACCTTCATAAGCATAAGTCTGAAGCGAATCGTAAGGCGGCCCTCTTGTGTCACAGTCGGCTTGGGCAACTTTCCGGTGAAGGATTTGCTGAATGATATCGTGCCCATCCGAAAGAAGGGAAGGTGCGGATTGGCTCATTTCTCGAGGAACGCAATCAACGACAAACCACGATGGTTCCGACTCAGGACTGTAGCTGTCACACTGCAAATCCCGGGTTTTCCTCCTCCGAACGACCACAATACCATCCTCTTCGTCCTCCTCTATGTCCTCGTCTTCGTAGGGGCTGTGTCCTTGGTCAAAATAAGCTTGAAACTTTGCGAAAGGCTCAGATGCTTTTGGGTTTCGAAGTGCAGTGATGTCGAAGGCCTCGGTGTCCTCCTCACCTCCACCTTCATCGTCATATGTGACAACGTTTTCTCTGATGTCCTCCTCGGATAAAATTAGTTGATCTTTGCTGGCTTTCTTGTTCCGAAGCTGAGTGAAGAGCATCACAATGGCTGTAGCAAATAAGAGGCAGATACAAAACAGACATTAGACATGTCAGGTCAGGCAACTGCTAATAAAAATGTCAATAAACTTGTTTAGTCATTTTTTTTTCAAAATGTCCATCACTTTAGAGATTTACTTTTTTGATAAATTCTATCTAGTAGAGGGCGCAAACCCTCTACAGACTGTCTTGTGTTGTCACCACAGTGGAGCCATATACTATAAAGCCGTAGGGTCATTTTAGTGTTCATTCAGTGAAGGACTCTGCTAGGGTCCAGTGTATTGGCCTTTTTTTGCTCCATCTGTTTGAGCCGTAAAGCATGTCACTCACAATGCAATGTGTCCTTGTCCCAGGACAAAAAAAAAAGTTTCCGTCCAGTTGAGGGTGCAGTGTCAGTGAGATAGGCAGGATTCAATTGATCTCATGACTAAGAACCATCAGAATGATTTTAAGAATATACATTTTGGGCATAAAAATACATGGTGTTCCTTTAACTACAAATTATATCAACATCAATTATGGCTTTAAAATGAATAAAAATCTGGAATTTATTGATGAAATGTCCCAGGGCAGCTGTGGCTACACTTTGGAGTAAATGATTAATGGACTGTGAGCGCTTTGAGTCCCTTGGCTAATCACTTATTATTATTAAATGTCCTTGAGCGTACATTCATGGGTTAGAAAAGCCTTACACACATACAGTATCTGCTATAGGGGTCTTTACAGTTAACTGCTTGTGTGGCATCAAGTTGCATCCTAGCTGATGGGAAGAAAATATACATAATATGTGGCCAAGACCACACTGAATGTTAGATTATTCACTATGTTTTCAGGCAAAGGCAAAATATGCCCCTTTTCCAGGCCGTGAAAGGAAGCTGTAAAATGTATTAATGCAAGCTACAAAGACTCACACACACAACATATACAGCTAATGGGTCTGGTACAAAGAACAAGCTAGTAGATCTTATTGTGTACACCCTAGTACTCAAACCTTTCTTCACATACCCAGTAATATGACAATACACAGGAGAATGGCCACAAATGCGCCAGTGCTGAGTCCAGCTGACGACAGAAAGGCCTGAGCCTGACACATGTTGGCACCGAGGCGCCCCCTGCTGTTCCTCTGGCAGATGCACACCCGGATGTGCAGCGTGGCCGTGCTGCTAAGAGTAGGCTCCCCACCGTCTGAAACTACCAACACCAGGCTGAAGAACTGCTCCTGGACCCCAGCAAAGCCTTCCCTCCGGCGGGACACCAGGCTGGCAGTGTTGTCTAGGACAGGAAGATGGAAAGACAGGGGAGCGCAGAGCAGAGAAAAAAACATGTTTTATTAAGTAGATAAAAGTTACCATAGTTGGCGTTTCAACGTCAACCAAATGGTTTTTCAACATTAGCTAAATGTAATTTCTAGGCTATGTCATTTACAATGTCAAGTTGTTGTTACAGGTCACAGTGGGCTGGAACCTACCCAGCTGCTTTAGAAGATGGACAATCACTTGTTAATCCGAGGGCTAAAACTTAGAAACAGACACTGACCATTCACTCTCACATTTATTAAACTTTGCCCTTTTCACACATATCTTTGTACTTTGCAGTGATGGCAGTTAATGGTATTGTATTTGAACATATAACCTTAACAAATGGGGACTTAAGAGTTTGAGTCTTCCACACTCTGTGCACTCGCCTTACAGCACCAGCCACACAGTGACATTACCTGTTCTGACCCCACCTGTAGCATACCATCAGTGAAAAGATGCTGTGTCAACAAGAGGAAGAATGGCAATACTGTCCTCAGCCATCAGCCAGCTTTATCTCCAATTCCACAGTGGTGCAGTGGAAATGACACCGTGCCCTGACCCAAAATCGATCGGGGGAAAAGCAAGGAGAGAAACCCAAACTACGTCCAGATAAAGTGTAGCTGTTGAATACACATGAGCACAACAGTGTATGTTTACAAAACGGCGTACATCTACACTGCCCTGGGGACGCCTCGCTACAATAAAACCTGTCAGTGAGCAGACAGCGGCCTGTCTCGCTCTGTGTTTGTGGACTTCTGTGTTCTTTGATAGATTTGAGCAATGCCCAGAAGCAGAAGCATATATTCATTAACATTTTTCTGTTCGGAGCCTGCAGCCTCTACCCACACCTGGGGAGAAGAAACACAAGAAACAGTGCTTTTCATTTGATTTAAAGTTGTCTTTTGATGAAATTGCAGAGAGCAGCCACGCAGCTGTGACGGGTAAATAAGCCGCACCTGCGCCTCATTACTGTCATATCTTTGCAAAACAAATCCAAAAGTACATATTTTACACCTTACAGGGTTTTCCTCACATTGATTTTCTGCCACATTGTGACAGTCATAACGGTGGTAAATGTACCGCCGGTTGTAAAGCACATTGTCATCATTGTTTTTAAATGTATTGGATAAATAATAGACTTTGTAAAGACAAGAATGTCTTGCAAATAAAAATGTCTTGTGGCATTAAAGTATAGGATGAAGAAATGTCACATCTTCTTTTTTTTTATTATATTCAGTAGGTTGTATTGAGGGCTTGACATGAACTTTTTTGCTCACTGGCCACTGTGACCAAGCGACCAATACAGAATGGGCCTAGTACAGTGGCAATAAAAAGTATGTGAACCTTTTGGATTTTCACGGTTTTCCGAATTAATTTGTCTTAAAATGTGATCTGATCTAAGTCAAGGGTATTGACAAACATAATGCGTCTAAAAATAATTACACAAAAAAACCTCATAGTGCTTGTGGAAAAAGTATGTGAACCCTTGAGTAAATGAAAAAAAAGCTTAATGGAGTCAGGTTTTAGCACACCTGGAGTCTCGTTGAGATAATACGTTTGGAGCTGTGGAATACAACTACTTTGATTATACCCCTCAAACTTTTGTAGTTTGCTCTGCACAAGAACATGCTTATGTGAGCCATGTCTCACCAAGAAGAGCTTTCAGAGGAGCTACGATCAATTGTTGCTTTACATAAAGCTGGAAAGTGTTACAAAGTTAATTGAAAGATTTTTGAAATTCACAAGTCTACAGTAGGGCAAACAATCTACAAAAGGAGAGGCTTTGAAAATGTTGCTACTCTACCAAGTGGGCACTCAGTAAAAATAACCAAGAGCACAACAAAGACTGATTAATGAGGTAAAGAAAGAACCCCGAATGACAAATGCCAAAGATTTGAAGGCATCATTGGAACTTGCTAACAACAAAGGAAGCCTCTGTTTACTAAAAAGACCATAGCTGCACGCCTGAAGTTTGCAAAAGATTACACTGACACTCCACAGTAGTATTGGCTAAATGTTTGAGGACTGATGAAACTAAGATTGAACTATTTTGAAAAAAACACACAGTGCTACATCTGGCGTAGAAAGGGCACGGCATATCATCATAAAAACATCATCCCATCTGTAAAGTCTGGTGGAGGAAACATCATGATTTGGGTCTGCTGTGCTGCATAAGGATCTTGTAAGCTTCAATCATTGAGGGGAAGATGAATTCACAAGTATATCAGACAATTATTCATCTAAATGTGAGGATGTGTGTACGTCAGCCAATTATTAATTCTAAGGGTTCACTCACTTTTTCCACTGACGTTTTGAAAGTTGAATGTGTGTTAAAAAAAGACATTTAAGACAAACTAATTCAGAAAACCTTTTCTTGCCACTCTATACAGTATAATAAAAACTATGGAGTATGCTAGTAAAATGTTTATACATTTTCAATATATCAAATGTCAGCTATCAGATAATAGTTTTGAGGACATACAGTTTATGAAAAAAATCAATAAAAAATTCAATAAAAATAAAATAAAAATATATTCTTGCATATGGTATAGGCCTGGCCAGCCACAAAGAAGTTAGTCTGGTACCGTGTTGCTTGCATTCGATTTCAAGAGTAGGTTTTATAAGAGGAATGTTAACCAATCAGAGAAACGCCAGACGTGACGTGAAAAAAGTCAAAACCACACAGCCGGTTGTCAACCAGGAAGCCACTTTAGTGCCGCAAGTTAACATGTCTAGCAGTAGAGCAGACAACAGAGCGGTTTCATTGTTTATATACTTTCATCAGATCTGCTAAAAAAATATTTACTTCTTCTCAGTTTTCCTGGAAGCTGTTTATGATAAGTGTCATAGTGGCAAATATTATATCCCTTGAGGACTGAAAGTTTTTGCCTACACACTATTCTCCTCAGTGAATAAATACAAAAGGTCATTTCAACAGCAAAATAAAAGCTAACTTATGGCTATTCAATTTTGGGTCTCAGTGTTGGGTTGTCCCTTCTGTTACTAAAACAGTGTGGCTCCCAGTGAACAAATTAGGAATACTTAGGAATTGTAATGTCATTTTTTTTTACAATCTAAAATCATCCCAGGCTGGTTTGTACCCCCTGGCAGGGCCAGATTTGGCCCACAGGCCACCTGTTTGACACCCCAGCACTTGTGACTTGAAGCCTTTACGCAATGTCACCTAAATGCTCATATAAGTAGAATTGCTAAATACTGAATCCAAGTATAGTAAACAGCTTAAAACCTGTCCAGATGCAGTTATATTCAGTTTTATTCAAATGAAAACATCTTAAAGTTAAAATTAAACCAATTGAAACATGTTCAAATCCAGTTTTCCATTTAAAACCAGTTAATGCCAATAATTTAACCTAGCCTAGGAGAAGTCCTACTGAAAATGTATATATCTTCAGTAACTACCAATAAACGGCTACACCAGGTAATAGTTTGTGAAGACTGCGTGCTCTGGAGATGATCTTCCTCACACTGTAATGGGAATCCTAATGAGAACACTAATGGCGCACCTGTAGACCTGCCTAACCATCTGTCCTGACTGACCAATTATGGTGAGTGTACACAAATTTGCACACACTGAGAGTTAGTGGAGCGAGGAGCAGAGAGGTTAACAGAGGAGGACAGCTACAGATGGTTCAGGAGCCAGAATATCGCTGAAAGTAAACAGGGAGCACTAGGCAGCTTTCCCTGCTGTTGGCTCAGAGATACCTGTTTATTCATTGTTCTTGGACTGATGGGAAAATGATCAAAACATTTCTGTAATGGATGGTTTAAAAAGAGTACGACTAAACTCAGCATGGGAGCTTTTTAACCATTGTGTGTGTGTGTCATGTGCAACTACCACTTCTTCTACGAGTACATCTAGACCAGGGTTCATACTTGGGGCCTTTTTGAAAGACCCCATCTATCCTGACCCTTTCAATACTACATGATTTGGCTCAATGGTGAGGCAGTACGGACTAAAGTCTAGTAACAGAACACAGCTTTAGTTCAGATCAGGGGGGCTGTTCATCCCAGTCATGCCCCTCCAGGTGTCACAGTGTTGAAGTCCTCCAGTAGAAGCCCTTTCCTGTATAGTCCAAGATGGCAGGGACAGCTTTGACATCGCGGCATTTGTTTTTACGAACCGCTCTTAGTCTGTCCCGTCACCTCGGACCGGTTTGCCTTGGGATATCCTACCAGAGGCTTAAAGCCCCAGACAACATAGCTTCTAGGATTATTTGGGTACTCAAACCCCACCACCACGATAAGGTGGCAGTTCAAGGAGGAACTGTGTTCTGTTTTTGTGTAAATTTACTGATGCACTTATTTCCAAGTGTAAATTCTATTTATTTTATATTGTATATACACGTTCAAATTATATTCAAATACAATAAAAAAATGCAACCGTCACAGCCCCACTCATCACTAATTTATTAAGTCTTTGGCGAGCTACCCCAGGTCTAAGCCTCGTGTTCTCTGTAATTGTTATGACCTCAGAGACTCTTGTTTCAAACTGCATTTTTTTTTTTTATTCGGAAACTGATTTACAAATTAAGCACTGAGTTAAAGTATCTTTTTCACTCCAAAAACTACTCAAACGTAAAAAGTATGTTTCAGGAAATGAGTTCCATAAGCTAAAGCTGCCTTACTTAAAAACTTCTTCCCACAGACTTTATAAATACTGCACTGGCTGTTGGAGCGTACAAAACGGCTGAAGTGGCCATAGCAGCGTCTACGTTCTGTGTAGGTTTATGGTCCTTCCCTACTGGATCAACAAGGCAAACTGCCTGCTTATGTTTGATTTAAAAAGTTATACTAGGTCAGATCTCTACCACATAATACCAAAGCTTACCTTAACTTGTAGCTCTGAGTTTTGTTGCAATACTGCAATTATCTCCGCCTTGTTA